>CAIGRH010286488.1:0-12048 GCA_903798295.1 Fraxinus nigra | reverse complement strand
TCCTAGAGAAAATGAAAATGGATACTAGTTACATCTAAATTTTATGTCAAAGCTAGAGCAGCTACATCCATTTTGATTCACAGAATCAAGCATAAATATAAGAAATATTGGTCTTAACGTTTAAAATCAAGATATTCACCATTCAAGTTTTGCACCCATTAATAACAAACAAACCCGGTACCTCGCATTTTCCTGTTAAATTGGAAAAGTTGTGTTTTAGAAGTTCTGGGTCCCTTAAACTAGTGGATATGGATATAGAATGACAAAGATGCACAGAACAGGTTCCTCAACATTTTCTAAATCATGTTCAGAACCCTGGCTCTAGAGAACATCTTGGGACAAACAGAAAAATACTCGCGCTGTATCTCAAACCTCTCCGGAAGATCTTCCCAGGATCTCTACTGCAATAATCCAACATTCACCCCAAAAATACACTGAACTGTAGAAAGTCGTCTAGAACTAATTCATTCTCCCTTCCACCACTCGGAAAAGAAAGGAATAATGAAAAAAATGGCTATATATATATTTCAATTTCTCTCCCAGCTAAAGGCTACCATGAAACTTTTTGTATCAAAACTTGTTCATATCTCCATGAACTCTTCTTTTTTCCCATTATGAGAACAAGGATACAAAAAACTAATATAAGCACAACATACTGAAACTTAGTGAGTTTGCTAGTTTTGCAACAGTCATAGCAGACTACCTTCTAAGATGCACTAGTCTAAAACGCATCTCGAAATATTTGATCTTTAGGCACAAATTTTATAAGATTATTTGTGTGGATTGGCCGCACAACTAGTGATACTTTTACAATCTCCACTTTCAGGATGTTGTTACTAATTATAAATCTATCTATATCTAGAACTACAAATCAAGTCCTTCTTAAATGTGAAACCACTAAACATCATTTGTTATGATATTGTTCTTATGGACAATGAATGAAATGAAGAAATAAAAGGACTTGAAATGACCATTTATATAGTAGCTTATATAGGGCAATTTTTTTACCTACATCTTTCCCGTGGCCCTGCGGCTTTACTTGATGACAAGTGTGAAATCTAAGAGCCTAGTTCCTATGGAGATTCTCAATGATCTAATTCCAAGCCTAATATGCTAGTAGAGAAAATTCCCTTCTGTGCTAGTGGGAATGCAATCCTGAAAAGAGAAGGATGCTTTTGCTAGGTTTAGTTCTCTTAGATGGGTTGGGAGGTCTGACCACAAATACACTTTGCAAAAATATTTCCTATGCACTAAGCTTTCTTGCTGCGTTTTTCCCGTTGATTCAGGTTTAATTTGAACTATTTATGCAATTTTTTATTTTTTTTTTGGAAAAAGGTAAAGCCAGCAAGTATATAGAAATTGTCTATTGTGGCTACACCTCGAATTTGTCTGGTATACTACTAAGAATTGCATGGATCATATGGAAATATTATTCTGGCACTATATGAAGCAGGATGGGTATCAGATTAGCAACTAGATGATTGTCAGGATGTAGATTAATACTAATTTACAACCAAGGAATTGCTGGCTCCTCCTCCCAACAAAAACTTGACTAATCAATCATGTTATTTCAGGACTTCAATCAAGCTCTACAGAAGCTTCGCATTGAATCATTAATTCTCTAGCTAAAAAACTCTGAAGGAATACATTATTGTGTCAAAAACATTGATGGCAAGTTTGGTAGGGAGGAATAGATAGCACTCGAGACTATTATGGAAGAAAAAGAAACGAAAATCTTGTTCATCATAATGTTGGGTCAAGTACAGTACTTCGTTCCAGACAGGCACAGAGTTCATTAGCATTAAAGACGCTATCATCTTTATTATTTTCGCAGAATCAGAAGAAATTATGTATGCCCAACATTCTTTCTGTATTCACCATTCACAGCTGTATGGATTAATTGCTAATCACGTATCTTGGAGATAATAACACGAAACACAGAAAATAGAAACACATGTTTTGTAGGTTTTCGCTCTTAATGCCATGATTTCAATATAAATTAAAAAATACGCTCGAAGACAGTTTCCATAACACTACCTAATATTTTTTAGTGTGCTTTCGTAGTATATTTTCTAAGAAACAATGAGAGTGCAGTGCAGTTTAATAACACATTCAGCTATTTTGCCAAAAGAAGCTTGAAGCAACGCCGATCTTTCTATGAATTCGGTTTACACATCCATAAGGCTTTAAAATATTTAATTGCCCATCCTAAAGAAAACAAATGAAAGTACTGTAGAACTGACCTGTAAATAACCGGAAAGCATCCGGCAGCTGTCTCTTTTCAGTTGCATAAAAAGTCTCACTATTTTCCGCAAGGTAGAGTGCGGGATCAACTATTATTGGTTTCAGTTTCCGAGATCTAAAATCAACAAACAAAATAAACTTATATTACTGCATAAGTCAATAACAAGATTGCTCCTCGTTAGCTCTTTCCATATCAGCATACATAAGAGAATATAAATAAGAAAAAATGGAAATTCGTACTCTCTCCATCCAATATAGCTTGTGTGATTCACAAAATTAAGATCCTTAGGCAGATATGACAAAATGTGTAAAAGATCTGAAAAGCAACAAAATTCTCATGTCAGTATACTCGGATGATATTAATTCAGAAAATTTATTATCAATCTATTTATTACAGGCACCAACAAACATTCACTCGTGCACAGATGCTAGAGCATATCAATAACTACATATGCATCGTGTTCAGCAATATGTAATTGGGATTTCAAACTTCAACAGGAACTACATTGCTAAATCTATTCCAAAACAAGAACGCAAATACAACAAGCTTGTACAAAATGCTGTTAATGAGAAAAAAAAGCTTGAATAAACTTAAAACACACACATAGAATAAAGAGTTAAAAGATGCTCTTTTGAGAAACAAGCAATGGAAATCTTAACATCGTCAAAAACTCCATCTCACAATATGGAAACATTATATACAAACTTCCAATCAAACTGCTCTCTTTCTCCCCTCAAGCACAATATATGCATAAACGTATATACAAAGCTACCATCTTGACTGAGAAGTAGGATAAGCAGGCAGCAAAGACATCAATAAACCAACTCCAATTATATACATCATGAATGCACAGAAGGCAAAATCGCATTTTTATACACGCACAAACACATTTGACATACTCAACGAACACACAGAAAAAAGAATTATAGAAACCATTATGAAAAAATGTAATAGAAATCACAGCATCCAAATAACTGATACATATAAAAATCTCCGAACTTAGGCACAAGAAAATACAGAAATGAAGATACCATCTTGGGTAACAAGGGGGTAATCATTTGCAGAGAGATTGATAAACCAATCCCAATCTGCCGCAACACGGAGCATAATGGACGCGCCGTGAAGTGTGGAGGAAAGAGACGAAGGACCAGCGGGGAACACATAGTCAGCCTTGCCAATTACATGTACATTCTGAGCAGCCTTGAAGAGGGGCACTGATTGAACTCTGAGGGCCAGGGTATCACGGTCAGCCTGAGGAGCTGCCCGGTCAAGGTTGAGCAAGTACTGGTTCCTGGGATGGTAGATAGAGTAGAGCAGTCGGATGATCCGATCCGAATCATTGGCGGATCCGGATATGAGGTATGCTATGGAGGGAGGGGTTGGAGGGAGCGGCGGTGCAGCTGAAGGGGTGTTTTGGTTTTGGGTGGTGTTGGGGTTGTGGAAAAGGAAGCGGTGGTGGTTGGGGAAGAGGGATGGGTGGGGTTGGGTGGGGGTAGGTGGAGAGGAAGGAGAAATAGTGAAGGAGAGTACGAGGAGAAAGAAGAAAAGGGTGGTCGCTAATAGAATGTAAGGGGTAGTAATAGCAGCGCCTGTGGCGGTGGTGATGGGTGGCGGATGGTGGTGGTGCATTATATAAATGAATTTTGATTCTTTTCTTTCTTGTGAATGTTTCTTGGGTTCACGGTGCTCTGATTTTGTCGAAATAGGATTGATGTTGTTAGTGAATTCTCGTCGGGAAATTACGGACGGCTAATTCGAATCAAGAATCCATTGATGGCCGAAGATGGAAACAGGGTAGATAAATGGGCTACAGTTGATTTGTCGCTTGCACTAAAAATAATAAATGGGCTTGTCAACAGTGGATTTAGTTGCCATTTTCACTTGTTGAAAAGAATCTCCTACATTTTTTTTAGATCTTAATTATTATTATTATTATTTTGGATTAATAACTGAAAACCTCCTTAAAAACGTTTCCATTTTTGCGATATATCCCACACATATTGAAAATTGCAGAAAACCCTTCATTTGA
Source organism: Fraxinus nigra (assembly GCA_903798295.1). Lineage (NCBI taxonomy): Eukaryota > Viridiplantae > Streptophyta > Magnoliopsida > Lamiales > Oleaceae > Fraxinus > Fraxinus nigra. The sequence goes on along the minus strand of CAIGRH010286488.1, from coordinate 7,774 downwards.
AACATTTTGTGCGAAAACTATGCCATCAAATTTGCCGTTAAAAACAAGAAAAAATGTCAAAATTAAAAAAGTAATAATTGCAATTTTAACATCCAAACTTTTTATTCTTTTACAAATTATACCCAAATTTTTTTATGTACCACTTACAATCCTATACTTTTAAAACTTTATTTTCATCCCACCCGACGACGAGCCATTTCTTCTCGGCATGATTGATAAAAAAGGTTCTGCAAACTATTATGGAAAAAAAATGGACGCTTCAATTGAATGGGAGCCTATAAAAAAAATGGGAATTGTGTGAAACTAACAACGAAGGAAGGTAAATTCTTAAGGGTTAATGGGGGAACGCCGTCATGGAGGAATCCAATAACTCATGATATTCCTCATAGAACTGCAACTCAAAACTTGGTTTTGTGAGGAGTGGATATTGTGGATATTTCTAATTTTCGAAATAAGAAGAAATGAAGAATTTGGAGTGAGAGATTTAGGAGGATTTTGGAAGTGATTAAATAAAATAATAAAGTTTTGGGGAAGGAGGTGAAGTGGGTGGGTTGGAATGGAAAATAAAGTTTTAAAGGTGTGAGATTGTGGATGGTACATAAAAAATATTGGGTATAATTTGTAAAAAAATAAAAAGTTTGGATGCTAAAATTACAATTATTATTTTTAAATTTTGACATTTTTTACTGTTTGCAACGACAAAAACAAAATGTTTCAAATAGAGGATTTTCTGCAATTTCTAATAGATAGAACACAAATGGAAACGTTTTTAGGGGATTTTATGCTATTTCAAAATTCTAGTTAAGTTAACAATAGACTCAACTCGCCTAATTTCTCACAAGCTCGATTAGACGAGACAAACTTAGCTTGGCCCCTATAGCTCATAGACTTCGTGTGCTGGCCCCTCTTTTAGATTTTTAAAAATCCATCCACATAATAATTATTGTTGCCCTGGTTTCTTCACGTTGTTCAGTTTTTGTTTCTTTCTAAATCGTTTGCATTTTTCTTTTTCTGTTCCTCAATGGTGGCGTCTTTGTTGTGTATTTCTATGTTAGCCAATTGCTCTTCTATCTGAGGATTCTCTCGTTGTTCATCCTTTGTGAGTGAAAACATTTAGTTCCTAAGTGGTCTTAGATCTGTTTGAGGCTTTCTTGGTATATAAAAGATATGTTTCCTTCGAGTGAATGTGTTTCAGTTCGTGAGTAGCGTTGTTCGCCTCATTTTTGGTGTTTGTAGGAACCCTTATAAAGATGGAAGGCGATTATTGTGCTTCTTGTTATTTGGTATTGCTACTGCTGATGTTCAAAATTGTATTACTATTTAATTTAGAGCACGTTTGGTACTAATTAAAATTCAATTAAAATTGAAAATATAGTCGTTATTGGGTCTCACTCGTCTAATAAAAATCAACAATAATTCGATTGTAATTCGATTTTAATCTCTACCAAACGGGCTCTTAATGTATTGAACCAAGCTCACTCAATAAGTTGAACCAAGCTCACTTAATAGGCAGAGGCCATCCTTACATCTAGTCCATTCGTCAAAATTAGACTTTGCCTCCAAAGCTATCACTGAGAGATTCTTCCCCAAATTACTCTTATCTTACTAAAAATTATCGATCTATTTTGCAGGAGCTTCCTCTATTCTTTTGTTCTGCGCCTATGTATTGCTTTGTCAAAGGAAGCCTAATAAAAGCATGTAAACAAGAAGATCAACTCATCAAGGGATGAAAAACCAACTTTGCTCGACTCTTAAGTCACCATTTGTAACGCCCTGAAACTTATGTCCTGAAAGTTACTCAATTAATTCCTTTAACCATTATAAAAGTTGCTTGACGCATTGTAAAAAAAATAATTGTAGAGTAACATAAACTATTTTGTTTCTCATAAAACATCGAAGAAATTCTATCCACTGATGAAATATAAATTCATCAATTTTTTTCTGATTGCAAAATAATTTTAAAACTAAATGTTAAATATTGAAAGAAAATAAAGTTCTTGATCCAGCGACACGGACTATGTCATCAGCTTCAACCTCCATCCCCAATCAATCAAGCATCTGAAAAAAAATATATTTTAAATATGGAATGAGTATACAATACACTCAGTATAGATTTCATGTCAGTATTTTCACAATTTAATATAAAAAGCAAGTACATTACGTGCATAACATAACTTTTCTAGTAGGATAGAAACCTAACTGTCTCATTCTCACTTAAGGTCATACACATTCTCAATCTCCACTTAGGGTATTTAACTCTATGACTGGTTTCTGTATAGATCTACATAATAATACCCTATAGTATTATCCACGAGATTATGCTTTAATTTGGATCACATAATAGCACATAAAATACTTAACTTAAAACACTAAAAAGTGAAAACACAAAATCACTTGACATCCGTCAAATTGCTTGTATACTTGAGTTACTTAGGACTGAAAATTCTTGTGAACGGATCTCGAACGAACTAGAAAACTTTTTTCTTTTTTCTTTTCCTTTCTTCTCTCTCTCTCTCTCTTCTCTCTTTTCTCATGTTTTCTTTTCTCTCTCCTTTCTTCTCTCTCTCTCTCTCTCTCTCTCTCTCTCTTAATTTGTGTGAATTGAAATGCAACAACGAGAGGATATTTATATGTGTGATTTGATAAGGATACTTATATAATGAGAATCCTAACATGACTCTTAATTCAAATTTGGATTTATCTTTCATCAAACATATTTATCATGAAATTCAAAATTTAAAAAAATATAACTACATGATGATAAGATTCTAGTGTGGATATGTGCAAATTTCAAGTTTTTTTTTATCTAAATAATTTTTATTAGATAATTCGATAATAATTTAATAGATATCCAAAATAATATTAAAATTTAATTTCATGTAAAACTCATATATATCGAACTATTAGCAATATTAACACAAGGTCCCTAGAAAATGGTAAAATTGTTAGGTTATCCTAAAATTTCAAAACTTTCATTTATGCCTCATAAAAGATTGTACGTATTATTATTATTATTATTTATTTTTTTTGGGTTTTACATCCTCCCCTCATAAAGAAATTTCGTCCTCAAAATTTACCTTGGTTATAAAAAAGTTGTAGGTATTAAGCTTTAATATCCGTCTCATGTTCCTAAGTGGAATCTTCAACTGCGTGATTTTGCTACTAAATTTTTACTAATGAAATTTCTCTATTTTGAAGCATTCGAACCTCTCTATCCAAAATGACTATTGGAGCTTTCTTGTAAGTTAGATCTGGATGAATGTCTAACGAATGAGGATTAATCACATGGCTAGGATCTGATATATATTTTCGAAGCATAGAGACATGGAAGACATTGTGTACTACTGAAAGTTTAAGATGCAATTCCAGCTCATAAGCACGTTCCAAAATCTCAAAAGGTCCTATATCTTGGTTGGAGCTTTCTCCTTTTTCCAAATCGAATAACTCCCTTCATAGGAGCTATTTTTAAGAAAACTTTGCCACCAAACTCAAATTTGAGATCATTCCTCCTGTTATCAGTATAACTTTTCTGTCGATCTTAGGTAGTCTTTATTCTAGCTCGAATCTTCTCAATAGCTTGATCTATTTGCTCAATAATCTCCCTAGAATTCTTCGCTCACCAACTTCATCCCAATGAGCTGGAAATCTGCACCTTCTACTATATAAAGCCTCATAAGGGGCCATTCCTATGGTAGTCTAATAGATATTATTGTAGGCAAATTCTACCAATGATAGATGTTTTTCCCAACTTCCTCCAAGTTCTAGGACACATGCTCGAAGCAAGTCCTCAAGAATTTGAATAGTCCTCTCCGACTGACCATTTGATTGTGGATGGAAAGTTGTACTGAAGTTTATCTTAGTCCCCATTGCCTTGTGCATACTTTTCCAAAATTTTGAAGTATATCTCGAATCTATGTCTGATACAATAGAGACTGGGGTCCCATGTAATCTAATCACTTCTATAACATATAGTTGAGCTACTTGATCCATATTAAAAGTCGTCTTTACTAGTAAGAAGTGAGCTGACTTTGTCAATCTGTCGATAACAACCCAGATTGCATCATTTTCTCTTTTTAATTTTGGAAAACCTACTACAAAATCCATGGCGATGTGCTCCAATTTCCTTTCAGGAATCTCTAGTGGATTTAATAAATCCGGTAGCCTCTAACGTTCTTCTTTTACTTGCTGGAAAATCATGCACTTCTCTACAAATAGACATATTCATCTTTTCATATTCCACCACCAGAATATGAATTGAAAGTCTTTATACATTTTTGTCCCCCCAGGGCATGTTGCTATAGAGCAAAGTAAGCTTCTTTTAATATTTCATTTCGTATATTCTCATCCTTCGGTACACACAATCTTCCTTTAAACATTAACGTATTATCCTCAGCTAACTCAAAACCCTTTCGTTTACCTAAGCCAACTCCACCTTTAATATTTTGCAAAAAATGGATTACTATCCAGGGTTTCCTTAATTCAATCTCGAATAGTGGGTTGAACTGTGAGGGTAGCAATTCGTGCTGCAATATTTACTAAAGATAAGATCACCTCAAGTTGCAAGTAATTTATATCTCTGATCAAAGATTTCTATATCGTGGGTAAAGCTTCCAGATGTCATGTTGTCTTCCTATTTAATGCTTCGCAACTACATTAGCCTTTTCTGGATGGTAATAAAATGGCACAATCATAATCTTTCACCAATTCTAGCTATCTACGTTGTCTCATGTTCAATTTCTTCTAGGTAAAGAAGTATTTTAGGCTCTTGTGGTCTGTATAAATATCGCACTTAGTTCCATAGAGATAGTGTCGTCATATCTTTAGTGCATGAACTACTGCTGCTAACTCCAGATCATGCGTTAGGGTAGTTTAAAAAAAATTAGTTGTCTGGAAGCATATGCGATAGCTTTACCATGCTGCATAAGTACGCATCCCAAACCCTACTTTGATGGATCGCTATAGATAATGAAGCCTTTTGATCCTTTAGGTATGGTCAAAACTGGAGCTGAGGTCAATTTCTGTTCTAGTTCTTGAAAGCTATGTTCACACTTATTTTATTCCATTGAAACTTCATGTTCTTTCTCGTCAATTAAGTCGTTGGAATAGAAATCTTTGAAACCCCTTCAATGAATCTCCTATAATAACCTGCTAATCCCAAGAAGTTGCACACTTCTCTAACATTAGTTGGCAGAGGCCAATTCTTGATTTCTTCTATTTTACCTGGGTCAACTTCAATTCCTTGGGTTGTGATTACGTGGCCTGTAAATCACACTCTATTGAGCCAAAATTTGCACTTTTTGAATTTGGCATAGAGCTTCTCCTTTCTTAGTATTTAGAGAATAATCCTTGGGTGTCTTGTATGTTCATGATCACTCTTTGACTATATTAGTATATCATCAATGAAGACAATAACAAATTGATCCAAATAGTTGTGGAAAACTCGATTCATGAGATCCAAGAAGACTGCTGGTGCATTTGCCAAGCTAAAAGGCATCACCAAGAACTCATAGTGCCCATATCGAGTTCTAAATGTTGTTTAGGCACATCAGTTGCTTTAATTTTCAACTGATAATAACTTGATCTTAAATCAATTTTCGTGAAGACCTTGGCGCCTTGTAGCTGGTCAAATAAATCTTTAATTCTGGAGAGGGGATATTAAGTTTTAATTGTAATACAGTTCAACTCTCAATAATCGATACATATTCTCATTGATACATCCTTCTTCTTTACGAACAATGTTGGGGCTCTTCATGGTGAGACACTAGGTCTAATAAAACCTTTATTTAGCAACTCTTACAATTGTACTTTCAATTCTTAAAGTTTTATCGATGCCATACGATAAGGAGCCTTTGAAATTGGTGCGACACCAGGTACGAGATCAATAGTAAACTCGACCTCTCGGTTTGGAGGCATTCCTAGGAAAACTTCTGGAAATACATATGAAAAAATCCCTAACCACTCAAACTTCGTCAATTATTAACTCATTCTGATCAATGCTCATCAATGACACTAAGAATCCTTGAGTAAACTTCTTTTTCAGCAAGTGTTCAGCATGCACTGCTGATATAAGTTGGGGTAGAGGTTCACCCTTGTTCCAAAAAATGAAATTCTTCTTCATCGGGTCATTGAAAAATTACATCATTCTCAAAACAACGAATGGATGCATGGTTTTTTGACAACCAATCCATTCCAAGTTAGGGATGACAAAAAAGCTCGTCGGCTCAAGTTCAGCCTGAAAAAAGCTCCAGTCGGGCCCAACATTTTGGGGTGTCGGCTCGAGCCAAGGTCAGCCCGTGTGGCTCGACGAGCCACATAGGCCAACTCATCAAAAAAAATTGAAAAAAAATCAAGCCGACTCGACTCGCTAAGGCTCAGGCCGAGCCTCATTTTTTTGGTCGAGCTTTTGCTTGGTTCAAAAGCTCAGCCTTGTTTTGTTCAAGCCGAGCCCGAGCCCGAGCTTCGAGTTTCGGCTCGACTCATTGACACGACTATTCCAAGTATAATCAAAATCTTTCATGCTTAAAACCACCAAGTTTGTTTTTATAATATTCCCATCCATTTCTAAATTTAGGTTCATCGCGATATAATTTGTGTTAAGCACCTTCCCATACGGTAGTGATACTTCTAATTTGTTATCAAGGGGTACATGATAAGTGTGTTTTTGTACACTTATTTAATACTTAAATATATTTATTATTGATAAAAATGAGCGAATTTCTACTCACAATTATGCAATTATTGGGTTTGTAGGTAAAAATTACCAAAATAAAGAAAATGAGACGAAATGAGGAAAAAATACTAAAAGTGTACAAAAATTGTGAAGTTGGGGACCAAAGAAAACAAGCCAAGAAGTTGAAGGATCTTAGATGCAATTTATGAAGGTCATAATTGATATAAAAGTCAAAATTTGATGACCAAATTGTACAAGATCAAAGTTGAGGGACTTGGCGTACAATTACCTAAGGACTAGGCGCCAATTCAAAAACTTGGAGACCATTTTAATTATTTTGTGAAAGTCCACGGACTTAGGTTGCAAATTATGAATTAATTACTAGGTTTTAAAATCCACAAACAGTGAACATGCAGCTCCCTACTTTTGCTCTCTGCTGGTCATTTTCTTTCTTCTTTCTTTTTCTCTTTCAATTTCTTGATATTTTGGGAGCAAATCAAATAGCACAAAGAAATTACATCTAAAAATTTGGAAAAATATTTGGAGATGCCAAAGCCAAGCTTCAAAAATGGGTTTTTTTTCTATAACTTTGTATTCTATCAATCATTTTTCCACATTTGTAATGTATTGAATAAAATATTCTCTTCTTTATTATTTATATAACATGGGCTAATTGATTGTGATGGAATTTGTGGTATTAGTTTAACCTAACTTTTAATTAATTTTAATATTTGCCATTTAATGTTATGTTATTTATTTTCATGTGTTTCTACTATTGTATTTCATGCATTTTCATTTATGTGGCCAATAGATGATTGTGTTTAGTGATTTGTACATCGTTTAAAAAGAAAATTGTGCATTTTAGACCAAATAGTAGAAACCTTAGGTTTATTTAGTGGATAGAGATATACCATTAGCCATGTGTGACCCAATGAGCTATTTTCACAAAGATTTAATGCAATTGTTTGTTTTTAATCGACATAAAGATATAGTATGTTAACCAATCAATTAGGGTTAATTTCGCTCAAGAGAGGTAATTAAATAAAATTGAAAAATCGGGCCTAATATCGTAAATAAATAATTTATTAATTGGCTTGTGGAGAA
>CAIGRH010286472.1:0-31535 GCA_903798295.1 Fraxinus nigra | reverse complement strand
GGTGGGTATATAGATTAATTTAAATTAAAATATTATTATTAATATTAATTGTAAAATTAAAACCTAATTTTTTATTAAATAAAGTCAAAATCTGATTTTTAAAAATGTCAAACTTAATGCATGATTTTATATAATTACAACTTTTTTTTTAACCTAACTCAACACAAAGTCACTAACTACACAGTGAACAACCCAACAACGATTCACTTCCGACTGTCTTAGCCCTTTTCTCGTCTATCCTTGAACTTGGCTCCATTCTTTGTTAACTGCGAGTCGACAGTGCGACTGCAAGTCTGCGGCGCTGCCTGCTACTGCGGGTCTGTTGTTACCTGGCTAAAGCCGCATGTTCAAGTCCTAACTACTGGTAAGTGGTTCACGGTTCACCGTTCAGGCGTTCACTGGTTCTTAGTTCTCACTTGTGGAGTTGTGGTTATAAATAATTTTGTTGATTTTCTGTATAAATTTATACATCTCTTGATGCATACTTGCATAGATAGACACACGTATATTGAAATGTACAATTGCACTAATTGGGCATTTCTTGGTTCTTAAGTGGTTCACCTTCACTGGTTCTTAATTCATTTTTTGGGCATTTCTTTATTTAAAGGCATACAACTGCTTATGTTCTCTGCCTCACTTTTTATTCTTTCATCTTGATAAATTCAACCGTGTATCTACAATTCAGTAAAAAATTAGCCCTTAATTGTTCAACACGTGGGGTGGTGAATTTGGGATACTTTAGGATTTCAGAAGGTGATAGTTGACTTGTGAATGATTGTGAATCTGTTTGTTGTGAATTTGATTGTAGTGAATGATTGTTGTCAATCTTATTTTTGAAGGGTGTGAATTTGAATCTGATTGCACAAGCCTATGATTTTGATTTCAGGCTTGTGACTTGTGAGATGCGATAGAGGAATTCTGGAGGGTGTGAATTGTGATTCCATAATTTTGGTTGATTTTCTATTTCTCAAGTAAGCAATGACTTGCCTTAACTTGATGTTGAATATATTGAAAATGTTTGAAGCCTTGTCGGCTTATATAATTGTGGCTTGGTCGGCTTATATGAATGTTCATTGTAGGAACTCTTGTCAGTTTTGTTACTTTATAATATAAATTTTTTGTACTTTTATTTGTTTGTTGTGCTACTGTTCAGTGTTAAGTTAGCAATATGTTGCATTTACGTTGTTTTGGAGCCCAACTCTGAGAGTTCGCCTCAGGCCCCGAAAATCACAAGACTGACCCTTTGTATCCGTTCGTTAATTATAAGTTACTTAAAGTAATTAAAACTAACTTTTTCTACTTTAGCTTATACTAACATGTTAAGTGAGCACTAACGTGCACCATGTATTTATTAGTTATTCCCTTGATTGTAAGCAAAGTAGAATGCCTGCTTGATTTACATTAAATTTGCATATTTATCCACAATAAAGGGATGCCACATAATTACAGCAATGTGGGGTGGTTTTTCTGTGACGAGCAGCTGTGCTAGCCTTAGCCTATTTTCTGCTGCAGTAAGTGAGGATAAATACGTGTTTAGAATGCTCTCTTTGTTAACTATTTTTCAGCCTGAAAGTCAATAGGACGTGTGATTACACTATCTAATTGAAGCTCTAGTTTAAAATCTTTGGATAAGATGTGAATTATGTTTATTACACTTACAACATGTATTTACCTGTCTCATTTCTGGTTCTTAACTTTGACAGTGATGACAGCACTATCTGTAAACTCTTGCGGCCGTTCTTGAATTTTTGGACTTCTTAAACTCTTTTTTCCTTTACTGTCATATCCATGTTGGGAGTGTCCTGTGATCATAGAGTTCCAGGAAACCTAATTTTTTGAAGGCATTTCATTGAACACCCTCCTACTATTGTCCACATTTTGATACAATGTCATTAATGAATTTGTTTACCTTGTTTTTTATTTGTTGTATTAGCATATGCACTAACAACAGGCTATAGGTGTATACGATAGCTTATTTGCCAGCTTGAATCGTTCTAGAAAACACCTTCAGTCTTCCTCATACTGCCCATTTTGGACTAAAGCTTATTTTAGAAAAACATTTGCTTATTTAACACGGTTTTAGAGGTGGAGCCACCGAATATAGTAGATGATGAGTTGGAGACATTTCGTCGTGATTTAGGTGCATGTACTGTGCAACAAGATCAAGACGATGGTAATTATTAGATTGGTGCTATTGTTTCTTCTTTTTATTCAAGTATATAGGATACAATGTCGAATTTTATTAACTTTTTGCAGACCATAGGTGTATACATTAGCTTATTTGCCAACTTGAGTTTATTTTTTCAAATGAATACTTCACAATAGTATGATCCAGTGTTGTCGAATTTTGGCATACAAACATAAGAATAATTTAATTAGTGGTAAAAAAAAATCATAATTCTATTATACAATGAAAATAATTCATAATATGTTTTACAGGAATTGACCCGTCGGTTGAACCATCGGATCACCGGTTGAACCATTGACCCGTTGCATGTCCAGTTTGAGTTTGACAACTATGATTAAACCTTTTATAATTAGACAGGCCACCAAATCTAAAATGAATAGCTGTTAGCATCACTAGTTTACTATGGACATTCAAGACTTGCATTCCTATGCTCGTTTACTCAATTCCTTCAACACCCACAAATCCATTCCACAAGGACAACAACTCCACCTCCTTTTCCTCAAAAGGGGTGTCCTTTTTTCCACTCTCAACATCGCCAATCGCGTGCTACAAATGTATGTGAGATGTGGGGAAATATTTTGTGCCCGAAAGATGTTCGATGAAATGACGCAAAGAAACTCGTTCACTTGGAACACTTTTCTTGAAGGATGCGCAAAATCTGGTGACAAGAGTGATTTATTGAATTTGTTTTTGTCTGTGCCCCACAAGAATGAATTTTCTTGGAATGTGGTTATTTCGGGGTATGCAAAAGCTGGGGAATTGGATGTTGCTAGAAGATTGTTTAATGAGATGCCGAGAAAGAATGGGATTGCGTGGAATGTTATGATTCATGGTTATGCAAAAAATGGGTATCCAAGAATGGCTTTGAGCCTTTTTAAGGATCTCTTGAACTCGAAAATTGGGCAAATGGGTAGTGTGTGGAGTTTGGATATGATCATATTGACCACCGTTGTTGGAGCATGCTCGAATTTGGGAAGTCTTGATTGGGGAAAACAGGTTCATGCTAGGATGATCGTTGATGGTATGGAATTTGATTCAGTTCTGGGAAGTTCACTTGTGAATATGTATGGGAAGTGCGGTGATTTGAATAGTGCAAATGGTGTATTAAATGCATTGAAGGATCCAGATGATTACTCTATGTCTGCTTTGATTTCCGGGTTTGCAAATTGCAGTAGAGTGAATGAAGCAAGAAGAATATTTGAACTCATGACTAATCCTTGTGTTGTGATATGGAATTCAATTATTGCAGGATACATTGCCAATGATGATCCGATGGAAGCTATATTATTATTTTATAGGATGCACAAGGAGGGTGTCAGGGGAGACACGTCTACTATGTCTAGCATTTTGAGTGCCTGCAGTAGTTTAGGCATTCTGGAAAATGGCATGCAATTGCATTCTCATGTATATAAGTTAGGAATTACGTTTGACCTTGTTGTTGCCAGTGCTCTTATTGATGTATATGCCAAATGTGGAAGTCCTAATGATGCATGCAGTTTATTCAGTGACCTTAAAACTTATGATACTGTTTTGCTTAATTCCATGATCACCATTTATTCGACTTGTGGGAGAATTGAAGAAGCAAAATGCATCTTTAATTGTATGCCATTGAAAAGCTTGATTTCATGGAACGCCATGATTGTGGGTCTGAGTCAAAATGGACTTTCAATCGAAGCATTAGATATCTTCTACAAGATGAATAAGGCGAACATGAGTATGGACAAATTCAGCCTTGCCAGTGTGATCAGTGCCTGTGCCTGCATTGCATTACTTGAACTCGGTGAACAAGTTTTTGCTAGAGCTACCGTAATTGGCCTTGACTTTGATCAGGTCATTGCTACCTCCCTTATTGACTTTTACTGCAAGTGTGGTTATGTCGGAAGTGGCAGAAAACTGTTCAACCAAGTGGTAAAATTTGATGAGGTTTCTTGGAATTCTATGTTGATGGGTTATGCTATAAATGGTTATGGAATTGAAGCATTGAGTCTATTTCATGAAATGAGGTGTGTTGGAGTTTTACCCACTAACATCACATTTACTGCAGTTTTGTCTGCATGCGATCATTGTGGACTGGTAGAAGAGGGGAAAAGTATGTTTCACATAATGAAACATGACTATCATATTGATCCTGGTATTGAGCACTACTCTTGCATGATTGATCTTTTTGCACGGGTGGGTTGTCTTCAAGAAGCTATAGATCTTATTGATCAGATGCCTTTCAAAGCAGATGCAAGCATGTGGTCATCAATTCTGAGAGGGTGTCTAGGTAGTGGAGATAAACCTCTTGCTGAGAAAGTGGCCCGACAGATTATGGAACTTGATTCTAAGAACTCGGGTGCTTTTGTACAGTTTTCGAGCATATTGGCCTCAGCTGGTGATTGGGAGCAATCAGCTCTGGTGAGGAAGTTGATGGCAGACGAGAGGATCCAAAAGAATCCTGGCCGAAGTTGGTGTGATGTAGGAACCAGAGAATGCAGATGAATCTCATTAAGGTTAGATTCCACATCATGACTCTCAACGCACTTACATTTTATGTTATCCTTAATTTACAGTAATATTTTGGTACCTTAAAGCACGAGAAATGCTATCCTCTTCTGATTCCATAATGATTTGTAATATAAGGTGAATGAATACAGGGTAGGAACCATTAGTCTGCAGATCATAGATCAAAAAAATCCTTTACGTTTAGATATATTTCCCCTAACCACCAAATTAGTTCCTTGGTAGCCATAAGCCATCATTTTCATGGTGTTCAATTCAATTTTACTTTATAACTTTTAAGGCAGATTTTGTAAATTATAAAATCCATGCTTTTTTAGAAAACTAAAACTAAGTTTGGTTTTACACAATCTTAATATGAAAAATAGCAAAAAGATGCAAACTACAGTGGACGGCATCCAGTGAAATGGCATGTCTATGACTTACTGGAATAAGACCAAGACTAAGACCACCATTTGGCATCATTTAGCACACTTATCTGATGAAACTGTTATTGATTTAATATATGACGTATATTCTTTGCAACAGACGAAAAACAAAAGAAGAGAAAGAACAAAACGTACACAGCTTAAGTTGTTGGGCAGCAATGAGTAGATTAACTCAAACTCTCATGGATCTCATTTGAATGGGGAACTTGAATATTCGTAAGTGCGGGCATTACTCGTTTTCTGGTTGTGACAATGGTGTGTTTTTTCTAATGCTACAGCTGTGAAGAACAATATAACAGAGGTTGATCAATTGTGAGTGTCACCTTGTTCTCCATTCTTTTCCCTTTCGAGGCAGCTTCTAATTTAAACAGTTTTTTTTTTTAAAATATGCTTCCATAATTTTTGAAATTCTGCTTAAGAAAAATGGTAGGCTCACCAAATATCTTTTCTATAAATGTTTGGTTTTCTATTTGTGAAATCATAAGATAAATATTAATAACATAACAGGATGACCCTTTTAAGTTTTCTTTCTCATTATTTCTTCTATACTGATTAAATGATTCCTGTTACCAGAAAGAACATACTAATCACCTTTTCTCTGATTAAACGATTTTATGACTGAAGTCAAAAACAGTTGCTTACAAATTGAAGCTCTCAATCTGGAATGACTTGCTGTACCTAGTAATTTGGTATGAGCTCAGCCTGAAACCAATATTTGGTCCCTCTATATTTCTTCTCATTTTTCTGTCACTAGTTTGGATTGATATCAGAATCATGTAAAGCAGGGCTGGTTCTGATCGTTTTCTGCNAAAATAAGAAGAAATCCGTTCCGACATTTCGTCGAGCATCTAGTGAGCCAAGCTACTAGAACATTATTTAAAGCACGATTTGAACAAGCACTTGCATCTCAGAAACTAAACAATAAGAAAATAGAACAAGAGCTTAGGCGGAAAGGAGTAAATCCTGATGATCCAGTTGCCATGGCAAGCATCAAGAGAGTGTTTTTTCTAATGCTACAGCTATTAATTTGGGCTGGTTCTGTTCGTTTTCTGCCATATAGTAATTCATTTTTACCAACTGAATATCAGTGATTGAATTGGATGATCAAGGAAATCCGGCTCAATTATCGTGGTGCATCCAGGTATGTGGCAAACTTATACTTCTTCCTCTTCAACATTGTTCGAGTCATTCAGCGCTTTATGAACAATTTTGTATATTGCTGCTTTTGTCCTATTTTTGTGTCCAAATAAATGGATGAGTGGCACATGTACATCATGAATTGCATGAAATACGATCCACTTTTCGGTCTTTCCTCTTGCGGTTTCAATAGGGGCACTTTTGCCCCAGTAATTTTAGGTTTTGGGCACTCGTGCATGTGATATGTGGATGGCTCTAAGGCATATGGGATTCTTTTTAGTACCTTGTTTAGAAAAATTTTAATCTATTTTTCTTGCAACAGATAGTTGAGGGATACGACTAAGCTTATGCCGTAAATTTCTGGTTGATCATGGAGGTAACAAGGAGAGATGGTGGTACCAATTGATAGGCCTACAATGGCATATATGAGGTGCAGATAGATCACTGAGGAATTAAACACGATGAACACGAAAAAAAGTTGCTCAAGTAATTGAAATTATATAAAAACCCCTCTAAATACATTGACATACAATGTAAAATGTATTTATTTAGGCATAAAGTGTAGTCATGGACTAGTTTGAGTTTTTCTTTTACATAGTGGTAAAAATGCATCTGTTATGCAGATATATGTTGGGATGGTTGACCTCCATCTTTTGTTCACATATGCAATGAATTAAAGGCTTGCGGTCGTCAAACTTTGAGTAGGTTGTCTTCAAAGAGGTTATGCGAGCATAGATAAAATGGTAAATTCAACCCTTTGGATTCAGTTAAAAGGGTGAATATTTTTTCAACAAGATCTATGAAATTTTCCGTCGCGTAAATACTCTTTTTTGTGACATTAGACGTGACAAAATTTGCGATTTACCTCTCGTTTTTTTATCCATTCAGCATAACATACCATACCTGTAACTAAAATGAACTACGTATGTTTTTAAATGAGTCTTGAAATCATATGATATATATTTGTGACAAGGTTTTGAAACAACAACAAAAAATAAAAGTAATTTTAATGGTCAAGTTCAAGTCGAGGAACCAAATTGATACTGAACTTAGTAAAAAGAAAAAAGGTAAGCTTGAAAATTAATAAATTTTACTTTGTAACATTTTATTTCTCGAGAGTGGGTAAAAGGACTAAAACTAATAGAATCGAATTAGAATCGGACATAATGTTTTTGTGTAAATTTCAAATGGTTTGGATCCTAGTATTCCATATCCACTTATTCTAGAACCAAGAATTGAGAATAGAAACGTCCACGGTATACAATCGGGTCGGAATGGCAATTATCATATCTGTCCTATCGGGAGATTTAGGATGCTGGACAGGGATTAAATCATACCAAAACCATTCTATTCTATTCTATTCTGATTTAGGCTATGTCTGGTAAAGTTTTTCCTTCCAATTGTAATTGGTTTTGTGACCATTGCAGTTGAAATTGTAGACAAATTATCTCACATAACGACCACTTTTTCATTATTAATTCACTTTTAATTAGCTCTAGACACACACTTAGTTCCATAATTACGCATGAAACCAATGATAATCGTGGGTTCTTGATTTGATCCTCTTTGTCATGCCCCATCCTATTATATAATTTATATCTAAACATATTCAGATAATTAAATTTTCATTTATTTTTATATGAAAAGAAGTAATTCATTTTATTATAAAAATAAAATAATTAAATTTTCATTTAATTTTATATGGAAAAAGTAATTCATTTTAAAAGTAACTCAATTTATTATAAAAATGAAAAATTAAACTACTCATCAACTTATTTATATACACAATAAGGAATTTTCTTAGCCTAACCAAATTTTTAATACTGCGTAGAATTGGTAGAACAGAAATCTTTGCCCTTTTTAATGCTGCTCTCTTGTAGCATAGGTGCACTTGCATGTACAATTTTCTACAATCGGCGAAGACACTCATCTACAGACATTCACTTTCCTATTTCTCTACTCTTATTGATCAGTGCCTTTCGTTACAGAATCCCGCAAAATTTTCGAAATCCATTCATGCCCAGTTGATAAAATTATCTTTTAATACCAATACTTTTTTGGGCAATCGCTGTATTGATCTTTATCTAAAATCAGGGTCTTCAAATGACGCTCTAAGGGCTTTTCATGAATTACCCGACAAAAATGTTTTCTCTTGGAATTTGTACTTGAAAGTGTTCGTTAAATGCTTTGATATGCAGAAGGCGCGTCAAGTGTTTGATGAAATGCCTGAAAGGGATGTTGTAAGTTGGAACTCGATGATTTCGGGGTATGTTTCAGGTGGCTTTTGGGAGAATGCACGGGAACTTTTTTTGGAAATGCAACACAGTGGCGTTAAACCAAGTGGCTTCACGTTTTCAATTTTGATTTCTTGCGTGAAATGTGCTGATTATGGAAAGCAAATGCATGGCAATATGACAAGGAATGGTTTTGATTATTCAAATTTGGTGGTTGGAAATTCATTAATTGATTTGTATGGAAAGCTTGGTTTAGTGGATTATGCTGTTGGTGTGTTTTTTACTATGCCAAAAGTGGATGTAATTTCTTGGAATTCTTTGATTTCTGGCTGTTGTAAATCAGGTTATGAAAAACTTGCATTAAGACATTTCTGTTCCATGAGAGGTAGGGGGCATAAAGCCGATGAGTATACGATGTCGGCATTGCTTACTGTTTGCTCTAACTTGCGGAATTTGGAAGCAGGTAAAAATATTTTATGTCTTTGCATGAAGATGGGGTTTCTTTGGAATACAATTGTTTCTAGTGCAGCTATTGATCTGTTTTCCAAATGCAACAGAATGAAGGATGCAATTTGCTTGTTTGATGAGTCAAATATATTTGATTCAGCTCTTTCCAATTCAATGATCGCATGCTATGCAAGGAATGGATTAGAGGAGAATGCACTGGAACTCTTTGTCCTTGCATTGAGGGAGGATATCAGACCAACAAAATTCACGCTCAGCTGTGTTCTTGGATCTGCTGCTGTCTTCCTTCCGTGGGAGCAGGGGAGTCAGGTCCATTCTTTGGTGGTCAAATCAGGGTTTGAATCGGACTATGTTGTTGCCAGTTCACTTGTTGAAATGTATAGTAAGTATGGGTTAATCGACTCTGCCTTGAATATCTTTTCTAATACGAGTACAAAAGATTTGATATCTTGGAATACTATGATAATGGGATTGGCTTACAATGGCAAAGAAGTCAAATCCCTTCGCATTTTTGAGGAACTACTTGAAAGTGGTTTACATCCCGATCATACAACACTTTCTGGTGTTCTTTTAGCCTGCAATTACGGGGGCCTTCCTGAGGAAGGGATGGCCATTTTTTCTTCTATGGAGGAATATGGAATTACTCCAAGAAATGAGCATTATGCTTATGTTGTAGACATGATCATCAGGGCAGGTAACATCGAAGATGCAATTTCAATATTAGAAACAATGCCACATAAACCCAGTGCTGCTCTTTTTTCGGAATCCGTACTTCGAACTTGTGGACATCTTGAAAACCTGGAACTAATTGAAAGAGTCATGAAGAGGATGATGGATTTGGAACCACAATCATCTCTTCCTTACTTGGTGTTGGCCCACGCATATGAACAAAGGGGTAAATGGGAGAGCCTTGTACGAGTTAGGAAAGTGATGGAAAAGTTGCCAACAAAGAAAATAGTAGGCTGCAGTTGGATTGGATTAAAAGACCATGTATGTGCTTTTGAATCAAACCAAATGATTCAGCATGGTGGAAAGGATGTTTATTTAATTTTGAGATTATTGATGCAAGAAGTGCAGGATGAAAACTATCCTTTGCAGATTATTGACATATGAAAGTAGAAATTGTGCGTTGTTGTTCATTAACATGGTTATCCATACAGTTTGGTATCTTTCTGTAGTCACGATCTTGCCAAAACTCGTGCTTGTGGAATAAAGGTGGTGATTTGTGGTATCAATTCTGCACAAGACACAAAGCAGGCTACTAGTGTGAGATCTGAGCGCATTCAAGTTGAAATTAAGTGGTTGACGTGAAATGAGACTTCAAAGCTATAATATGGATGGAAATGAAGCCACGACATTGTCTTCGTTTGCAGTAAATATTGCATGGATGACCTAGGGGATTTCAACTGGAAGAGGATGAAAGATCTCTGTTTCTAGGGGATTTACTAGCCAACTCTTGCATACTGTTCTGATCCAGACTGCTCTGAAAATGGCTCAGGTGCTTTGCGGCTATGCTTTTAGTAATTTGGAATGCATAATCGGTTAAATTCTTAACGGTAAATTTTTGTTTAACTGGTTTCATAGTGCAGGAAGTTTTCACATCTGGATTCGTGGAAAACATAAACGTGCACAAGGAAAGACATATTAATAGTGATTCACTCGCAACGTGGCTGCTGCTGATTTTTCACTATGATCTAGGAAAATTACAAGCCTTTGGTTATATGTTACTAGATCTAGCAAAAGACGTTAAAAGAGACCTTCACAGAGAGTGCTGATGGTGTAGTGCTCCGAACCCGTATGACCAATCACATAGTTATTAGGTATTAAGCCATATTCCCAATCCCAGAAGCAATAATGAAGGAAATGGAAAACATAAACGCACACTCGGAAATAGAGATTTATAGTGTTTCAACCCCCATGTGAAATTTATGTCCACTCACCTCTGCTGATTTTTCACTGGAGAATTACTAGATTTTTGTCATACCTCTCCGTCTTTTCACATACGGAAAAGAAGTCCCCTCAGATTCTGATTTGTAGCGTAGGAAATTATGTCAATTCAGATAAAAGTAGAGGTGTACTTGTGGCTTGCTCCAACGGCTTCACGAATGTTGATTTTCCTGGTTCCTGAGACAGTTGGGTGTCAAAACTCTGTGTAGTGATCGGAAGTCTTAAAAGAAACCATCAAGTTTAATTTAGACTAGCCCTGCGGACCCATTATTGCATTTTTTAATTTTTTTTGTTGTCAAATTTGTAATAATGATGAGATTCATTGGGGAGAATTAAGCTAACTAGTTGACACCCTTTAATATGTCAAAATCGAGACCATTGTTTTGAATACGTATTGTTAAGATCAATAGTAAAACCGTGTGTTGTGTCAAAAGAGTGTAAACAAAGTTGTCAATTATAGAGTTTTTTTTTGTCCTCTGAGAATTGTAAAATGATGAAAAATGTTGGTTAAAAAATAAGGAAAAATTTTGGATTTGCATGTAATATTATTTTATTGAAAAATATACGATTAAAAAAAAAAGAGAAAAATATATTTTCAAAATAATGAAAATCAAATAGGGGCATTGTATATAGCAAAACTGAATTGGGGGAAGGTTTGTTTAGTTAATAGAACGATGCCAAAATAATGCAGATGAACTCAATAGAATAGACAAAGTTGTTTATATGTATATCAACTTGTCTATGCTGCTAGTGATTGATTGATTAATGTGACACAGAGTTGTGCCCATATATATATATATATATATATTTTTGCTATCGAAGGAACCCGCAGTCGCTACTTGCTAGCGGAGCACTGACCACCTCGAAGGGGCGGAGACCTAACTATTGTGAGTACGCACTTGATAAACCCCCACTCCATGTGCAATAGTCAGCAAACCATACATGAGAGGTAAACCGCACTAGGCAAGTCAGGTGCGAACTCATGACCTTCAGTCTCCGTATTCACCGACAATCTATTTTGATGCAATAGGAGATGGTGCGCGAGCGGGATGGATTGACAAATGTCATTGATGTAAATGTTCAACACGCTTTGCTTTGTAGTTTATTTTATCCATTTTAAATTTATTTTTTTAAATTTTGGAAAAACCTCTAAATGTCAATTAATCAATCAAAATAGATAAAATTAAGCGTATCAAACAGATGATCTTCGCATTAATCACGTCCGTCCGTCCCATTGCATTAGATTTTCATATTGATGAATCACTACTAGATTTCACTTACATCTCAGTACGAAAATGAGGTCAATATGAAGGATAAGCACTATATCAGTGCAATAATTAAATAAAAACTAATGAGGTCAATATAAGGATAAGCTAACTTGATTTTAAATTTTATTTCCATTTAGTATATTCATTTTTCTCTTGTTTATCTTCTACCCTTCACCGTGCACTGAACGTGAAATTATTGCATAAGTTGAGAGTGGAAGACGTGCAAACGATTACAGAAAAACATTCAGAGTCAGAGTACAAGGAATTTGTAGTGTATAAAATATTTGGTAAATTAACAATGGCCATTCTATCAATAATGCACAATACCTTTGGGGTTGAGAATGCATCTAGACAAGATCTAAGCAAAATATTCATAAGATTTTTGGATTGGATATACTGATTGCTTTTTGGGTTCAAAATAATCTACTTTTTAATGAGTAGTGTCAGTTTTATTATTACTTAACATCGATTTGTATGATAGTGAGATCGCTATAACGTTGTTCAATAAAGTTATGATACATTTTTGAGCATTCGACAATATGACAGACGTGTAGACAACAAACCGATGTTATGCACTAGTAATGTTGAATATTATATTCTTTTTTAATGAAAAAAATGTAGACATAAGAATATGATATCCCTTGTTTGACAACCATTATTTTGGAGAAACAAAGTTTTGAACAGTGATTTTAGGATACTGTGCAGTTAAAAAGTAGGAAAAAAATTTAAATTTACGTGCGAAAATATTTTATTGTGTGAAAACGTAGTTGTAAATGAATATGTGAAAAAAAAATTCAAATAATGACGGTCAAAAGGGGATATAATATGCTTAGTAGTTTTTTGAGCTAAGGAGAGGCAGAAAGAAGATTATAAAATAATGTAGTACCAAAGTCTTAAAAATATGCATATATGGTATGAGAGATCATGAATAAGATGCAACTCAAGCATAAAGGTGTATCGGATTGCCTAGTCTCAAGTTCGTTGCAGTGGCGATCTTGCCTATAGGCGAGATAAGCAATAGCCTTAAGTCCCACTTTTATGAGGGCTCCCGAAACAAATTATTGCATATAGTTCATAAAAAATTACAAACAAAATAAAATTTAAATGCAATCAACCAAGTCAATTCAATAGTCCAATTAGCAAACATACTAATCTTTAATTAAAATGTAAACGTTAGGTTAATTTAGTTTTTATTTATAGAATTATTTAAAGCTTAATTATGTAGGTATCTTAGTAAATCCTATTAAAGTGAAAGAATTTTTATTTTTATTTGTTTATATATATTGCTCATCTTAAATTAAGCACTGGTGTTGTATCATATAAATTTATTAGAGGATTGTAAACTTAATTCAAATGTTGAATCCCACAATAAGTTTATCCACCAATAGATTTATATGACACATAATCGGTGCTTAATGTAAGATGGATACCATTACTCAATAGATCATTCTTGTATAATATATATACATACACATGTGTGCGCACGTGTGTTTATTTTCATATTCTATAAAGTTCCAGGATAATGCGAAACATTTGATACTTATGCCACTATTAAAAACACGGGGAAAGTCAAGTTGAAATTGTTAAAGCGATATGATTTCAAGTGCCACAAATAAAAGTGGTTTTAACACTTGTAAAAATATGTGACGACTTTAAGGCATCAAGAGGTACTTTGCTATGGTTATTTGGCACTATATATATACACATAAATCTATTGTTGTTGCAATTAGTTACTTGAAAACACTTATTTTATTGTTTGAAATATATTGAGAAACTGGATTTGAATCTGACAAGATTACTGCTAAAGAAATCGTTGTTCAAATGAAAGTTGAATATATGTTTCATGAAAAAAAAATTGTAAACTTAATTCAAATGTTGAAACCCACAATAAGTGATAAGTTTATCCGCCAATAAATTTATATGATACGTCATCGGTGCTTAACATAAGATGAGCATCATTACTCTGTAGATCATTCATGTATATATACATACATACCTGCATACATGCGTGTGTTTATTTTCATCTTCTATAAAGTTTCAAGATAATGTGAAATATTTGATACATATGCCACTATCACAAACACATCGAGAAAGTCAAATTGAAAGTGTTAAAGTGATAAGATTTCAAACGCCAACACTCGCAAAAATATGTTGATACGGCTCTTTTTTCACTTAAAATAAAGTTTGAACAATTTCAAAAATACGATTTTTTTTTGAATTTTCGTTTGATTCTAAAAGAATTGAAGACTGCATATGATAATTCTTTGAAGTGTTTGTGTGATAAGTTTGATTTTAAAGCCTAACAGAAATTCTGATATTACGGGCAAGAGTTATTTTTTGAGCGGAAAACTTGAGTTTTTTTTTTTTAAGAAAAGATTGAAATATTAGACTATATTAGAATGATAGATTGTTGTTTTCCAAATGAGTAAATTGCTTGTAGAATATTATCGACTATATTAATTACAATTGCATTGGCAGAGAGTAACTTCTCAAAGTAAAATTGATTAAATCCTAAATTTGATTACAATATCATAAGAAATATTAAATGAATTGGTCATATTTATTGAAAAAGAAGTTTTAAGATAGATTGATTGTAAATTGTAATAGCATAATTATTAATTTTCTATATAAAAAATTTAGAAAAGTAAATGTCTCTCTTAGATCGAGATCCAATAGTGTTATAGTGTAATCATTCAAGAGCAAGTGGTAGACGTTGAAGTCAGAGAGGTATGCAGTGTTTCAACTAAATTGTTGAGGGTAAGCCTCTTCGTCCATGTCTCGAATAGGCTCTTTTCGAAGTAAATAGGCCGTCCTTCCAAGTGGAAAGCCTTAACCTTGGTGAATAGTAATGGGTCTTCACCGGTTCGGTGGCAAGATCTTCCTTATGAATCTGGTTCTCTCTCTGGAGAGGCTACTCAGTCGACTAGTAGAACAAGGGACATTTGACAGATCAAATTATTATTAAAGGTAATATTTCCCTAAAGTATTACTCAAAACACCCCATCCTTGAACTTTCTTGAGATCATGTTTGTAAGTTCACTTATACACCTTTTTAAGAGAGCTAGAGAAAGACTTTGGTCTTGTTCTCCAAGGCTCTAAGCCGGCCTCAACCTTGAGACCGAGAAAAGTTGCTTGCATCTCAATTAAGTTACATAAATTGTTAGACAAACGTTTCAGTACTGGATACCGTATATGCAGAATGTACACCGATTTTACACACTTGATACTGGATTTGCAATTTAAATACCGTATAAGCTTAAACATTGTATTTACATATACATTTTTGCATATTATAATAGATTAAATTATTTATATAACAAATTCAATGATTTGTTAATTACAGTAAGAAATAACAAGCAAAAAATAATAATTAAACAATAATAAACTTTTAACCCGAGGTCTGGTTACACATAGTTTCCTTAAAATAGATTTGCCCCTCATCGTACGTGCTTAAGGTATAATTTGAGCGTCTGCTTCCCAGGATATAACGATAGAACAGTAGAATATGAGCACTACAAATTTTACTCTGACGAACTGAGTTGGTGTCCGAACAATATCACCACAAAGACTGAAATAGAAACTGAAAACGAAGTTTCTTTACCAATACTTGATGATCAGTTTTTTTTTAAAATTTAAAGATGAATAGTAATTTAGTAAATGAAACTTTGGCAGGGTATCACATTATAATCCTCTTGAATTAGGGGGTGAGGCTTTCTACTCGCTTAATGTTTTTGGTAATTAACTCGACTTTTGTTTTTTCTTGTCAGGTGAAGAAGAACATGAATAACTTGGTTCTATCACTTGTTCCGAATTTCACGAAGTTGCAGGTTCTGATTCTACGACAAGATACACCACAGCTTCAGGATAATGCTGTTGAAACAATTGTATGTCACTGCCACGACTTGCAAGAACTGAACCTTAGCAAGAGTTTCAGGCTTATAGATCATTCATTGTATGCCTTAGTACACGATTGCCCAGATCTTACGAGGCTGAATATCAGTGGGTGTTCGACATTCAACGATACAGCTCTGGCATATCTCTCTGGATTTTGCAGAAAACGAAAATTTCAAATCTTTGCAGATATGTTAAAGCTGCTACTGATCGGGCATTGAAGGTATGAAAATCAGTTTAACAACATGTTCAGCAAAGCTTATGTAAGTTTTAATACACATTATATTTTTATTTATCCGTGATTGAAATATGTTACTTATATTGAAGGTAAGAGTTACTTTTTTTTTTTTTTTCAACTTTCACTAACAAAAAAGTAACTTAACCGAAGTCGTCTGGAAACAAAAATATACTTGAAAGTAAAAGTAATAGTTTATTAGTTGTTCTTTATATATCACAGTTTGATAAAACTTTTATACTTCATTTATACAGGCCATTGGATTCAACTGTAATCGGTTGCAGTCTTTAAATATGGGATGGTGTGATCACTTTGGTGATGATGGCGTGAAGAGTTTAGGATATCAGAGCTCATGACTCGTGCGGCTGTCTTCTTATAACAGGTATTCACTTCGTTTTAGTGCATTCATTTTCATTGTACTAAGTTGGGGAAAAGTACTTTTCCAGTATGTAGATTATCTAGCATGAAGATCTATGATATTTATGTTGCTATGTCATTAAAGTTGGTTTAATATTTCATGTGCTCCACTATGATTGAGTTGTTAATTCAAAACATTAATCAATTTCATTGGGTGAGAGCAGGGAAAATGTATTGAAAAGGGATAGAGAGTAAGCAAAAAAAATTGATGTATATACTGTTTAGATGCAAGACAGCTTGAAGATCGGAAATCCTTTTATTTTTAATGAATGTTGCACCATATTTCACCTTTGAATTAAATATTAGTTTTGACCTTTTGCATCTTCAAAACAATTTTAAGAAAAAACCCTACTTTAAGAAAGACATGTTGAGCTCCTGGAGATGGAGCTTTTCCAAATTCGATTGTAGTTGTAATCAGCTTACTGGATTAGTTATTTGAATTGTTGATATTGTAGATGATACTAGATGCAGAATTTTGGTATGACATTTCATTAGTCCTCAATATCCAACTCTTGATTTTAGTGACTTAAGCCTACCATGTTAATAGAAAAAATGAAATGTGGAGGTGGAAGGTTTGATATCGAGCTTTGAGTTGGCTTGCCACCTTTGTGCATGTTTGATACACAATATTTGATAGTACAATACATTACGATGGAGAAGATCTTTTTCTTATGTTATCTTGTTATGTGGTAGATGACTAGATGCGAAGTTTGGGGCAACTTCATATTTTGTTGTTGACACGTTAGATAGAATTGGCCTATATGTATAATTACTTCTTATTTGGGGGTTCAATCTATGTCCCATGCTAATTAATGGGCATATTTTCAGATGAGAGTGTAATTGCACTGGCCAACAATTGCCTTCAACTTAAATCCCTTTATCTATACAATTGTCAGAACATAATAGATAGAGCAGTGTATTCTTTTGGACAAAGTCGAGTAAAGAACAAGCACGAAACATGGAAGTCTCCGAAGAACAAGTACGAGGATGAAGGGCTCACGACTTTGAACATCAGCCGGTGCATTGCATTGACTCCTCCTACAGTTCAGGCTCTATGTGACTCATTTCCTGCCCTCCACACATGCTCGGGCCGGCATTCCCTAATTATAAGTTGCTATCTGAACTTAAACTTCTGTTCATTATGCATGTGCTGCCAAGCACACCTTGCAATAGGCGTGCTACCTCATCTAGCTCGCTGGGTAGAGTTTTCGGAAGATCTTATGTTTGTTTGCAGTCTATAATCGAAGGAGAATTCTAATTATTTGTGCAATCTTGTGGAATCTGAAAAATGCATCATGGGAAAAGGTTTGTTTTAATATTTCTTGTTGGGAAATATTTTCCTCAGAGAGGAATGGAGAAGAAATCAAGAATTAATACCAGCAACATGATGAATGAAATCAAGACCAATTAAATACAATAATGGAAACAAACAATTGTATATGATAAACTATCTCATCATTTCTTCATATTGCGGGTTTGAAGATGAGACCAATGAACAAAGAATCAATAGCATCAAACGACATTGCTTCCATGAAATCAAGAAATAAATGATGAACAACTTCATAGAAGAATCAAAGGCTCAAACACGAAGATCGTTGTCCTCAAACGATATTTGTCCCCTCTCGATGAATTTAGGTGCTTAAAGGTTTTCCGGCAAATAGTTTGTCTGATTGATCAAGTCTTGAAAAGAATTCAACACTTAAGCACTAGTGTGATTCTCCAAAACTCCAAGAACACAAGGAGGGAAATGAACATGGATGAAGAAAGAAGTGTTCCTTTTTCCTTTTGGAATGAATCTAGTAAGAATTCTATAGTCAATTGTTTTTTTTTTCATGCACTTGTATTGATCATCTATCATCCTATTTATAGACTTGGATCAATACTTCACGAATTGGTGCCAAAACATATAAGGAAGCGTTGCAAATAACAACCAAAAGCCTCCAATTTCAAAAATTGAAAACTGCCTAACGTCTCTTTCTTTACTCTATGCGACCGCATAGAGTAAATCTATGCGGTCGCATAGATATGCAATTTTTCAGCTTCTGTTTCCTGTCATCAGCCATGCGGTATCATCAGCCATGCGACCGCATGGCTCTTGGCCTCGCATAGGCAAAAAGTTTGGCCACTGATTCATTTTCATTCATTCCTCCATTTTATTGAATGTTTGAACAATATCAACAATCCACCACTTGATCAAATTCAATAAACTCTCATATTCAAACTACAATACTTATGCATAAAGATTAGAAATATTTCTATTTGAATCTAACTATAGTGTAATTCAAACAAAGCAAAGTCGGAATCAAATTATGCATAAAGATTAGATATCTTTTGATTTGAATCTAACCATAGTGTAATTCAACAAAGTAAAGTCGAAATTAAAGATAGCATGAAAGCTTTGAACCAATGATTCCTTATGACAATACTAGTTTGAACATACACACAAGTATTATGTGTTCTCAAGTTCCTCAACTCACTTAACGCTAATATGGCATTGCGCTCATCCTATTCAACAAATTTTTAAGAGAGAAACTCCAACTCTCTATTTAGGCGGCACCACCTCGAAATTTGTTTATGTGAAGTTCTTCCAGTATCTTTGTTACTTTTAGAGATACTTATACTACCCACATGTTTGATCAAGAAAACTATAAACGCCATTTATTATAATGTCCAATCTTATCTAAATATTGCATATTAGAACGTATTGGTTGGATGAGATTGTATCGTCCTATCAAATGCTACATATCAAACCTACACTGTGTTACGTGATTTCTATTAGTGGAGTCACAATCAACCATGAAATTGAGAAGACCGAATGACTTAAAATACATAGCATTCTAACATTGTTTCCATCAAAATTGACAAATTACATACTTTTCCCCTAATGAATCAATTAATCTATTTGCGTGGGGAGGGAGAGAGAGAGTAAATTCAAATTCAATGCTTGATACCAACAAAACACAATCCTATTTCAGCTTGAGCCTGCAGCTCTTCCAAAGCTTTCACAAGCTTCTCGCGGCCTATTGCAGTTTCTGTTTGCTCCGAGAGGATTTTCCGTAACCTTCAAGCATCAGCCACAAATTAAATAGTCAATTGACGAAATACAGTATACTAAGCCCCTGGTTGGTTTAGTCAAAAAAGTTGATAAAAGTCTAAATCAAAGCCAATAATTAATTTTAACCACACATGTCATAGAACCAACTTCTTTTATCAACTTCCCAACCACCCATTTCATCCATCATTATCAAAATCTACTAAAAAAACTGATTTTTAGCAAAACCAAATGGGCACTAAGAAAAAGATGCATGAGGTTAAAGTGCTGCTGGTTATCTACAAAAGAAAAATAAAGATTCCAAAATTGCCTCGCGATCCTAAGGAAAATGCTGTATAAAATCCTTGCAAGATTCCATGCAAACTGCATATTGCTTAATTTTTGTGCACATGGTCCAATGAGCACCATTCATTATTCCAAGAGTTCCTCTGTTTTCAAAATATTCTGAACTGGGAAAAGCAATAGTGAGCTTTTTTGGCACGTCGCTTCTTATTTTCTGAAATTAAACACATACTGGGTTTTAATCACGAAGGCTAAAATCTGTGAAAAAGTTGCATCTTTCTTCCTTTTTTTATTTTTTTATTTTTTTCTGCTCTAATCAAAGTTGGATCAGCACATAATGGATACTTTACAAACGGATAGTCCGTTGAAAATCATTTATGAATGGAATATAACAACTCTTTAAAGTCCTAATTTTGCTTATATATTTCTTCATGGACGTATTAGTGATTCCTACTAAATTTTGATAAGCATCATAAAGTTACCATCTTAATATATCACGCATCATATACTTATTTACATTTTAAGTTCAATATTAAAGAAAATTAAATATATGATGGGGCACTTCTTCACTTGACTTCAAAGATTCAACTAGCCAATACAGCTTTTGAAGTCCTCCACTCTCAAAACCGAAAAAAGGTACGAGGAATATAAAATGCAAAGAGAGAGAATGCAAAACCATCAGTTTATGAATCATACAGAAGCGATACGACAACTTACCTATGCACAACTGCTGTGTCGCCATGTCCAGTGCAGATAACGAGCATGGCATTAGGAGGTAGACAGGAGTATACACTTTTGACTCTATAATTGATACGACTAAGTATTTCCTTTAGTTCTGAGGTAACACTGTATCTGATACTTTTTTTACCAGTAGGTCTCTCACATGTAAGCAACGATATCATCTCTGCTAGCTTTATCTTTAGCTTCTCATCATCATTTGCTTGTTTCTTGAGATAGGTGAACAATTCCGAGAAGTGGGCCCAAACAAAGTGCACCTTCTCATTTTTTACCTGTGGATAACCAGAAACATAGGATAAAGATACACGAGCAGTCTACGTATGAAAAATACCATCAGTCAGGCAATTTAGCAGCATTACACTTTAGTCACACAACCTTTTTTCCCCATATTAGTCACCAAACTTTCGTTTATGTTTCAGTTCAGGCACTCTGTCTACCTGTGTGCTAAATTGACGGAGATGCTCACATTGTGGTGGTTGCAATTAAAGGAAGTTGGTGGGTGAGATTATGAGATTTTATTTTTCATATATAGGATTTTTTCTTTTATTTTTAAATTTTTTTCGGTTATGCATTTCGAGGCACAGACATTCCAACAAGAAGCATTTTTGTCCACCTAGATGATAAAAACAATGCACTAATGAATTCTTTTTGTAACGCCATATTTTCTGATTAATATTTCCATTGATTTAGCAGACGGATTGCCTGAACTATAACAAAAAAATGGGATTTCAACAACTTGTTTGGGAAAAAAGAAAGAAGCTTGGCAACCG
The DNA here is from genome assembly GCA_903798295.1 of Fraxinus nigra. Lineage (NCBI taxonomy): Eukaryota > Viridiplantae > Streptophyta > Magnoliopsida > Lamiales > Oleaceae > Fraxinus > Fraxinus nigra. The sequence goes on along the minus strand of CAIGRH010286472.1, from coordinate 9,984 downwards.
GTAAAATAATTCTATAGGTTGGGTGAATGACAGTATTTTTAACCTGCAGTCTACTCCTATGTTTTATCTCGTAACAAATACAAATGTGAATATACCTCTTTTCTCACTTTTGAAAGAGCTTCATCATCAGAAGATACTGGAATTGCATGAGATGTCTCAGAGGCATATCGCTTCACGATGGATATATTATCAACTAACGATGAGGTTTTGCCAAAATCGCCCAAAACTGACAAGAGTTTCTTCCTTGTGAATGATGGAGGCAAGCCAAAATCAGGCCCTAACTCCAAAAACGTGACAAATAAATGAGCATGTTACTCAAGAATCTACATGTATACATAACAAGCATGATAATCAGTCAATGAAAAAAGATGTTCAGAATGTTGCTTCTAAACATTCAAGACATGCAAATTCTTTATTTGTTAATACAAATATACTTGCTTTTTTATTGATTTGGCCAATCCAAAGGTTATACAAAAGCCAAATGACATCATAACCATAAAAATTATGGGCAGAAGTACACCCAAATCCGGTGTGAATCACAGCTGGAGGATTAATATTTAATACTAATATACTTGTTTTTCTTTAATAGGATAAACTGTGTGCCGTACCCAAAATATACTCCCATTTGCACTTTTATTCACAACATTTTCCTTAGCGTTAAGCTTCCCAGTGTTCCATTTTAAACGCAATTAGTCTCCACTCATGATTATTTTTTTTCTTTTATTTTCAATTCTATATTTACCTGTTAATGCTTCAAAATGTCCCATTTGTTTTATATCTTGGAAAACCATGAATGGGGACCAATTGCACCAAAAATTGGAACTTCAAATAGCTTAATGTGAAGAAAAAAGTGGTTGGATAAGACTGCAATATACTTCGGTGATGACACGTGCGATAAATCATTGCTGGCAATGTATATCAACCTGTAGAATATATTTAATCAAACATGTAGATTACTGTAAAGCCTTGTCCAACTACCCCGATCCATATGATAATACTAGAAAAAGTAAAATAAATAAATAAAATTTAATTTTTAGAAAAAATTTATTCCCGGTTATAACAAAATCTGCTCAAATATTTAAGTGCAGATGTTTTAATGTACATTGACAGGCAAGATAAATTACTTACCATGTGTAATTTTTAACAATGCCAGTTCCATTGTGGCTCTTGCATCTTCAACACTATCGTGTCCATTTCCTGAATCTTGTATCTCTCTAGAAAGAAATCTCCTCGTTAGTATGCGTAAAGCTGTTTTGTAAGATCGACCATGTGGGTGCCTATATAAAACCGCCGTATCAATCACCAGATCATGACAGATCTTCAATGCTAACAAATCATTTTCAAGTGAATGTCCAACAAGAATCGTCTCTTTGTAAACCAGTTGAAGAAACTCTCCCTGAATATAGAAGCAAATGTTAGAAATGTATAAATAATATAAAAGAAGTAAAATCCGACCCTGAAGAAAATGGTAAGATGTCTCCTGAACTTGTTTCTCTAATCATAGAAGTAATATTTACCCTTTTTTTACTAACAAAACTTGCTTTTCTAGGAAGGAAGTCTTAACTTCCTTGCTAGAAAAGTAACTTTTAAGCTTAGTCAAAACTGCTCGAGCATAAGATTGTCAACATAATAATAACAATAACAGGCAGAAGACTGGCTCGCATAATAAACCTGAATAGCTTCAATAGTTGTGGTCACTCCATCCAACATCTCGTGTGTGATTCCACTGTACCTGCAACATCTCAAAACTACATAATCTCACACAATAATACAATTTGCTGGCAAAAGGAATATATGAATATAATAGATTTCTCAATTCGGTCCCAATAATATCCTGAAAGCCAGGTTATCTCATAACTCGGATATGAGAAATTGCCAAACAAAAATCAGTTTGTTACTTCCCTGAATGTTATCTACTGTTTCTAAATGCCCTTAAGCTAATTTCTATCTATCAAAAATTAAAAGGGTAAATAAAACTAGTGAACTTGAAAAGTCCTTTAGCTTAAGGGTATTGTACAACACTTAATTACATTACAATTTGAAGCCATCGTCACATGAAACACTGGATAGATTTGGCAGTATTTAATCCCTCCAATCAGAAAATGTGATTATGTGAATACGCAGAATGTAATTGCAATATAGATGTTAAAGATGGATGCCAAGCCAAACTACAAAGAAAATAAAATAAGACATGAAGATAGAGACAACGAGTGACACTCATACTGATTGAGATAGAATAAGAAATGGAAACTTAGATAGTTAGGAAGTCCTGTATAAACCTAAAGAAACTCTCATTCACAATAGTAATATGGTCCCAGTAGAACAGCACAGAATAGTGAGAGGTGGATCAGAATTAACATGATATGGTTGTAAATATTTTTATTTTATCTAACTGGACCTTCAAGCAATGGAATTGCAAGAAAGGATTCTGTGTGGCCGTCCCGGAGTTTAATAACCGACAAGGCTAAAAAGCTTGTAGCTTCAACCTTGATTACAAGAGAGCTACAGTTCTGGTTCCTAAACCAGTAAGATAAAGCAAATAAAGAAATTTCTCCCTGTAAACTTCTCGAGGAGGCTTGCTTATCATAATTCGAGTGCCATGCCATTATTGTCTTTAACTACTTGGTTTGGAACCAAGAAAATTTTGAGAGACAAAAGTAGCATACTCATGTACGAATTCATAGCAAATATTTAATCAAGGATTTCTAGAATGACAGAATAAACATTATAAAGCTCATTTTGGCAATCTTTGCCCAGGTAACCAGTAATGACTAGCTTGTACCATAGCCAAAGGAGAACATAGTGAACATGTTTATGTTCAAGTCATGCAATGCAGTCTTTAGAAAATCTAAACCAGATACCCAAAAATTATATCGAGATGTGCTTTCAGTAGAGATTCACGAGAGAAAATACCTTGTATTGTAATCGACAATTGCATTTGCTGGTTTGACAAGTTTGTCTAATACTACCTGCAAAAAGTTTATAGAATTAACCTAAATGTAAGCACTCAAACTCAAAACCCAGAGTGCCACAAAGAACAAGCACTTCCATAATTGCATTATTCAGAAACAGGATGTATGCAGATAGTATGCCCACATAAAATTATGTTACGAAATAATACCTCACATTATACATCAATATGGTGTACAGAAGAACTCATGGTAACACTTCAATAATACCAAAATGCCTAATGAGAATTATTTTGCAAGATTGTAACCAAATACAAAAACCACTAATGGTCATAATGTTCCACAACAAGTACGCGGGTTGAAAGTACAAGGGCATAAGGATGCAAGCAATAGAGAAATTACAGCATCATAGTTTCAAATATACCACAAATGTTTGTTCCTACTTTCACAGCATGAATGAAGCGAATGGAAAGTGAGATTAGAGAACTATATTAGGTAATTTTGATTACATTTACAAAAATTGCAAACTCAAGATGTGAAGCCACTGCATTCAACTGATGACCCAATTGTGTTACCATATGCTATGGCCATCCAAAGTGTTCTTAATGGAAAGAAGATAATTTTCCACCTATGACGTTGACAAATGCATATAGTTTTCTTAATCTCAAGTCCTCTACACTTACAAAAACTAAATGAGAGAGAAAGAGAGAGAGTAGTTAATCATGAAGAAGGAAGAGAAAAGAGTGAGAGTCCACAAACAGGATCGCGTTCATCATGAAGAAAAAATCAGAAACCAGTAAGTAATATAAAGTCTACCTGTCCTTTAACATCCACCAGTGTAACTCTAGTAAGCTCAAAACCCTCTTTTGTAATACACTGGTACGAGAAGTTCAACAAACATAAAATAAGAATTAAGCCCAAAAATAACGAAAACATACAAAAGAAGTGTAATGTTAATATATAGTACATGCTGCATTTCCTACAAATCACCTTGTTTTCAACAAGAAAAATAAAAATGCAATTACAATATTTTAAACAACACTCAAACATGAAGAACAGAACACACACACACACAAAAACCTTCTAAGTAGTCATCCAAGCAAGTATTAACTTTTGAAAGTTTGTGTTAAACAGTATTAGTATTTCAATTACTTCTTGTTCAACATCTTGGCGGAAGGGGGGGAGGTCTTTTGTATTTCTATAAAAAGAAAGGCAACAATGGAGAAGAATCCTATGTAATTAGGACAGATGAAAAACATAAATTTGCTACAGGGTGTAGGATGTTTCATGAAGCCATGAAGATAACCAAGTCGTCTTTGAAGTTTTTTCTCCATAAAGCGGAGTCACCTACAAAATATTTTAAAAGAAAATGTGCATTTTCTTTCCCATCAACTGCCAACATAGCAAGAGCTCAGAAGCCAGATTTGCTTTGGTTTCTGATTTTCAAATTCTTTCGATTTTGTACGACTGAGTAAATGGAATCTCAACGTCAAAAAAAATGTGGCATCAGTGTAGGTGTCAAAATAAACAGGAAGAAAAGGAGGCCAAGAGATCAAGAATTAACAGAGCCGAGACGACCATGTTGAGAGTTATTTCCCAAAGAAAAATGTAAACCGTGAGAATTTTGAGGAAAATAAGAAAAAGCAACGATCTCAGAAAGCGGATCTTGTTCTAGTTAACGTACTAACTCAATTACCATTTACGTTCACGTTATTATCCACTATAATATTTTCAATGTTAGCACAACACAGTACTGAATTTTAAAAAAAAAAAAAATAGAAGTGTCCAACCAAACAGCATAAAAAGGAAATAGAATAAGGACAGTCCTCTTTTCTGATTAGCCACGTCTGACTTTCTCAGTCAAGAGGAACAGCAGTTGGTAATGGAAATATATAACACCAGAACATAGTGGACATTAAGTGAGAAGTGATGTGATGCATACTATAATATGAGATGTGAGAATTTTTACTAGCCTTTTGATGAATTTAAGTTCATTACTACGTAGGCATGCCTAAAATTCTCTCACAATCATAAAAATGGAAATATAAATATTGGTGAATCAGATAGGAGGCTATTCTATTACTGATCACATATAATAACAAGTCAGAAAAACCTTCTTCCAAACAGAAGGAATATGGGCTTCTTCCAAACAGAAGGAATATGGACTCAAAAAACACCTACTAGCACTTTTGTCATAATGGGCAGGGAAACAAAGAGCATGGTCAAAGTACTTCCAACTACTTTTTGTGCATGATAAACTGCTACCATTTTTTATAGCAGCCTTTCAAGTATTCTCCCACACGAAGTTAGGATTCACATCTGCAGACATACCATCTCGCAATCAAGTGCCAACATCTCATTTGGAGGAGTTCCAGAAGGAGCTGGAAGCGTTGATAGAAATTCTGCATTATGTCAGAGAATGTGAGGAATTATCTAATCCATAGCATCATCTGGAAAAAGAAATGAAATGAAGCAAAGAAAAAATTTGATGAAGCACAACACCTGGTCGATTACAGTATCCATTATCTTCTAATTCCTTAGCATTAAGTGTGTAATACGTTATTGGGAATGGCAAGTTTTTTATGAGGTCAGCAAAGGACGAACTGCTGGAGCCAGCACAAGTTTCTGTATGAGAAATAATTGTTAAAGGGAATCATTAACATAGTCTATTCAGACAAAAAATCAGTTGAAGATTATCACCAGTATAAATTACAATAGCCATCGCAGCCTTGCAAGGTGTCTAATGAATGAAGAAATCAAAATAAATTTTTCCTTCCTCCTTTTGTTTCCTTCTTTTATTTTCTTTTATGCATGCTAGTTCGTACTCTTCAAAATTGTAATATATGCACATTTCAAATCAAGAAGAATCTGACTTGTCCATATATGAACTAGGCACTTTAGTCGTAACTGAATAAGTCTCAACCCTAAATGTAAGTTTGTCGTATAATTTCTTTATAATAGTGCAACTGACACTTCCACATTAGTGTTGTCTTTGAATACTATACAAACCTTGAGTAGATTCGTGGGAAATTTTCTTTTGAATAACTTCCCCTTCAACCCTTTTTCTTTTAACTCTGCTTGTAAGAAGTGCATCTACGGTCTGAATTTCATCTGATACACAGCTAGCAAAAAACAAAAAAGGAACAATGATTTATATAGGACATGTTTGAGCCCCATTCTTTTGCCACAATACATTTTGAAATAGTGATTTGATGGAGAATGTGTAGTTAAAAAATAAGGAAAAGTTTTGGATTTGGGTGTAATATTAATTTACTGAAGAATGTGTGGTTGAAAAGAAGAAAGAGAAAATATATTTGAAATTAATGGGAATCAAGCATGCTCATAATAATAAAAACACACCATAGAGTTCACATTTTCATACGGGAAGTGTACTAATTATTACCAACCTTAGAGCTAAAACTGCCCGTGGAATACCGCAGCATTCTTTAAAACTGTTTAGGACTTTAGACTGCGACAAATACAACGCAGCGTCAAGGCCAGGAATATATAACATAACCATCTTTGAGATCAGGGGCTTGTTCTGCATATCAGAAGAACAATAATTGAATACCAATTTGAATAAATTCACTGCAAAATTTTATGAGGTCTTGAGCATTATTCATAAAAGCCATAGGCAGCTGATTTTTCCAGTTCTTATGTTCCAACAACACTGGTAAATAAACAGGTGTTTCGATACAGACATATGTGCAAAGTAAAATGCAGATAAATATCAAATATAAATGAGAGAAATAAGCTCTTTACTTTTATAAAAACCCATGACGGCATGAAACCTTCACCAAGCACCCAGGTGATAAGTCCTTGGACGTCCTGCAGTAGCACATCGAACGAATCAATGTTATTCTAATTTTAACTTAAATTGATTTGCAAGTTACAGAAATACAATATAGTGAACCAAAACATACATGAAGATTCAAGGTTGAGTTTGCTTCCGGTTGCTTGAAAACAATATCAGCTCTTGCCTGCATAACACCCATAACCCACTTTTCATATTGATGTGCAAGAACATTATACGAACAGCTTGGCCAAAAATTATCCACCCCTATATTATGCTAATGTAGATGCTCAGTTGATCACAAACAGTAAACATCCCAATTTACATGCCTTCTAACATACAGATTTCTAATCATTTCTTTATATTATCAACTGCAGCAATTGCATTAAAAAAAAAAGGATAAGTGATAAGAAAATCTAAGGTGGTTTAACTCCAAAATAATTTGAGGAAGAATTTCAGAGAAACATAACTAGAAGGTTTACACTTTAACAGCGAGGCATTACTATGCCAAGTGCCAACTCATCAAATAAAATAATAACAGCCCAGTAAAATTTTAAAAACAAAAAAGAATTAGGTTCAAAAATCCCATAATCTATAAGGTATCAATTTTTTAGTCAGACCTAAGAAAATGCTGAAAATCCATACAAGCAAATATTCAGGAACACCCTTAATTTACACTAGTTCTTTCACTTTCCATTTTGCTTCCAATAAACTATTTTATACGACTAATATCGAGAATCTTGAAACAACCCCGATTTATTACATAATGTTAGTCTAAACTAAAATACATAAATGCACAGAAGAATAGTTTTATAAGAATTCATGGGGTAAAAGAACAAGAAATAAACCCCAAAAGAAAAATCTAGAGTAAAAAAAAAAAAAAAATTGACCTCTGGGCCATAGACGTCGAAATAGGTCTTTGTATCATTGTTGTTAGATTTTCCTTCTTGGGGAACTTCGATTTTCTGGTTTGGAGAACTCATGCTCGGGACACAATAATGTCGCAGTCCGCATTCAGTTCAACGAGGAGAATTATTAAATAAAGGAAAAATTGCAGCCACGGTATCAAATCTTTCAGATTTTTGTAGATTTTGTTCAAATCTTTATTTTATATCATCCATGATACCAAATATTTCAAAATATAACAGTTGGAGACCGTTAGTTGACCGAAATAGTAAAAATTGAACAAATGTAATAATGAAAAAATAGCAAGTTTACAATTTTAATATAAAATAATTATAATAATTAGAAAAAAAACAAAAGATTATTCTTCTTCCTCAAACCCCCCCACCCTACCCCAGCACTTCAGTTAAAGAAATTGAGAGTCTGAAACTCCAAAAAATTAAGAAACCATAAAAGTAAAAACAAACTTTGGTTGTAGCGGTGACTGCATCAATCATTGAAGCCCCCATGAAAGTAAAAGCGAACTCAACACAGTTTTGTAACGGAACCATTATCACATCCCCTTGTTTACTCCAAGGTTCGACAAATCGACGGTAATTTTCTGACAAACGAGATGGGTTTTTGAAAAAAGAGTATACTTTGCCGCCATTCCCCACTATAAGACATGGTCTGTCTAGATATTGTGTAAGATTTTCAAAATAATGAGTGTGGAGAGAAAGATGATTTGAAATGGGGATTTGGGACAATTTTGAAATGTAAACATGGATTTCTTCGGAAGATTGGGTATGTGGTTTTTGATGGGAAACTAAAGAAGAAATCTCTGAATTTTGGGTTTCAACAAAAGCTATTGAGAACATGTTTCTTGATTAAACTCAAAATCTTTGCAAGAAAATTTTTGTTTTTTAGAATGCAGAGTAGGTAGGTATTGATTCAGACTCATAATTTTCTAGAGTTTCAGACTCTCAGTTTCTTCAGTTGGGGTGTCGAGGTGGGGTGGGTTGGGGGGTTAGAGGAAGAAGAATAATCTTGTTTTTTATTTTTTCTAATTATTTTATATTAAAATTGTAAACTTACTATTTTGCCATTATTACATTTGTTCAATTTTTACTATTTTGGTCAACTAACGGTCTTTGGACTCCAACTGCTACATTTTGAAAGGTTTGGTACCGTTGGTGCAATTTTCCCTAAAATAAACGAAAACTTTATACTTAAATAGTTTTTATATTATTATTGAGGAAAATTCTGTAATTTCGTATTGTATTAATTGTTGGGAAATTTTGCTATAGAAGTCCTCGACCTTTGGGGATTTGTGCATTACAAACTTAAAATTTTGACTTTTACGTCCTCACAATTCATTTTGTAGCAATTTGGTTCTCAATTGGATGGTACTGTAGAAGCGGGATCGCAGTGTAGGGAAAGTGCAAGGCGAGTGGGATTTTGCCTTTATTTTTCATTTTTTTTCTCTCTCGTCATTTTCAATTATTTTTTCTCGAATTAAGTCCTTACTCATTTACTGTTTTAAAGGTCAAAACAGTAAGAACACCTGCCATCTAACGGCAACTAGAATTGAGTTGGAAAGTTAAAGATAGTTGTTGTAAATATATCAAAATAAGTGAAGGACCTTCACTGCAATTTTTCGTTAGTATCATTAGGAAATTATTATGTATATAGATAATATCAATTAACCCACTCATACATATTGTTTTATACAGATAGGTTGATAGATGCATGCAAGGCAAATCAAAGGACGGATGTGCATGACTAAGAATTTTGTACATGTAATAGAATTGAGATAATATTTTTGGACTTCTAGTCAGGGGCGGACCCAGCACATGGCCAGTCCTAGGAGTGTCCAAAATATCCGAACCGAATCAGACTGAACCGAACCCGAACCGAACCGAGCGGTTCTTCATAAGTTAAAGACCCGAACGGGTACCCGAATCGAGAACCGAAAAGTTTGGGTCGGGTATCGGGTCTAGACCAAGAACCGAAGAACCGAATGAGACCCGAAACTAAATAAATTTTTTATATTTTTTTATTGAATTAATTCAATTAAATTATTTTTTCTAAATAAATTAACAAATTAATTAAATAAATAAAATCATTTCATAATGAATAAAATCATTTCATAAATAAAAAATTCAATTACCAATCCAACCCAATTTAGAAGCCCAAGCCAACCCAATTCCCACCCAAGTCCAACCCTCTAGCCCATCTTTCTTCTTCCCTGTCTGAGCTGTCTCAGTCTCAAATCTCAATTGAAAGTTGGAAACCCTCTCCATCTCTCACAAACTCTCCGAAATCGCGGCGCCGTAGGCTCGCATCATAACGATCTCGCTCGCTCTCTCAAACCCGATTCCCCGAAACGCCAAGTCCCCA
>CAIGRH010286415.1:0-10410 GCA_903798295.1 Fraxinus nigra | reverse complement strand
TCTTTCACAAAATGACTTCAAATTATGTCAAATTCGATTATAGAATTAAAGAACGCACATTATGACTGAACATGATATAAACCAACCTCACCAGCATTTCAGTCATGATTCATGACCAGAGAGCTAATATGCACATAAAATCAAACTATGTCTACTAAATGCATAAATAATTAAGAGAAGAACAGTAAAATTATACTGAACTAAAGCTTTTCCTATTAAGCGAAAGAACTGTACAGATGTACTGGGACATTAAGGCAATAAAACTTAAGATTTAATAACAGCTTCATCACATCTACATAAGAGAAGCTGCTTAAGGATCAAGGATCTCTAACCCATACAAGACGCCAGAACACTTCGTTGGCAGCCTTTCCTTCCCGCCATTGCTGAAGTAGGCTTCCCTGATCTTTTCAAACACATGCCACGTTAGTAGGCTATCAGACCCAGCCTGGTGACACTGCCCAACAGCACGAACCACACCAAGTGACCGTCCCACCCTGTCCAATGTGAAGCCCCTGACATAATTTGATTAGGTGCTTCACATCATAGACATAGGAACCAAAATAGATCCTAAGCATATTAAGAAACTCTGCAAGTGTCTCCGGAATGGCCTGCCCAGTAAGAGCCTTGATGAGATATCCGAAGTCATACCCACTGAGAAAGGTTATGTCAGTGACGTTCTCGTTGCAGACAACGCCCGAGGACATCAGGAGCTCTGCAAAGCGAGTGGTGCATGCGCCTAACTTGTGGGTAGCCTCAAAGTTGATGCCCTGGTGTCGGAGAAGGTCAATAGAATAGGGCGCGTGATCATCGCGTGCCAAGTCAAAATCACGAAAATTGAACTCCCATATGTAGCGGCGTCTCCCAGGTCGGGGAGGTTACCAGAGTCCGAGAGAGTGATACCGACTTGGATGAGCTTGAGCACGTCAACATTCGACTTGAGTGTCTGGTAATGGTTCATGGAATCAGAGTACTGATGCTGGTGGCAGAAGATGACGCCAGGGAACTCACTATCCATGGAGACGTAGGGAACCGATCAATGAGACGTCGAATTAGGGCGAACTCAAACTCCAGATTGCTGGACCAGACTGAACGAATCGCGATAGGTTTTTTGGAGTTTCCAAAGCCCGCCTCAGGCGACCCCGGCGGTATGGGGAGAGTGGGCGAGCGAGGTGATAAGGGTAAGGTTGGAGAGTCATCCATGAACGGTGTAGCGATGACGGTGGCCATCGAAAGAATCGAGATCGAGGGATTGATAGTGCCTGGAATTGGGAGAAAGGGTATGGCTTTATGGGTGGGGTTATGTGTGATTTGTGCGTGAAGACAACATTATGTTGTTTGCACGTTAAAACAGTAGAATTAAAAGTATTGTGTGCGGTGACTTTAAATTTTGTTTGGACCATTGCTTAGACTTGGTTGGTATTTGTTGTTGAATTTGCCAATTTTTGTAAAAGAGGTGGAGAGTTACTGTTGAAAATTGAAAATTTATTCTTTATATTGAAATTCATGTTAAGGTGGAGATATGTTAGAGTACGATAACCCAATTCCCGTTTTTGCTCGATTTGAAAAGTTTGCGGTGCGACATTTGTGGTGAAACTAATATTATAGAAAAAAAAAATAAGGGTCCGTACTGATTGCTAAATGATTAATCGAGAGAGTATGGACCTGTTATATCAGGACTCCATTATATATCAAGCATGTTCTATTAAAACTCCACCATAGGTTAGAATTTCATCGTATTATATATATTCGAAGTAGCCGCACTTTTTGTACTCATCTTTGAGATATAGTAAATTTCTTTTCTTTTGTCCATAGTTTTTTCCTATTTTGAGTTTCCACATAATTTTTTTTTTCTTGTTCTTATTTTAGGCTAATTCTCATTTTCATAACAAAAAGTATAACACAATATCTTAAAATGTGTGAATAAAATTTACAAACTTGAGTTAAATATAGGCTAAGCTCTTATTTGATCCCCATTATTTATAAAATATATTTTTCTCTTTATTCTTTTCAACCACACATTCTTCAATAAATTAATATTACACGGAAACACAAACTTTTATTTATTTTTCAACAACACATTCTCCATCAATATACAATTTCAAAATGCATTCTTGAGAGAAGAAAAAAAAATGGCCTCAAACAGGCTCTAAAGGCCATTTCTAGTCAAACAAATTTATTCATAGAATCCAAGAACTTGATAACTAATTAAAGGATTCAACAATTAACACACAAGAAAAGAAATCCCTTTAATCAAACATAAACCAACAATACAGTCCACGATGGAGTACTACAGCATACAAACATTTCAGGAGGCCACCAGAGTCGACACAAAACACTTTTGGGACGTTACAGCATCACATTTTAACTCCTGCATATGGTCAAGAAGACCAAAATATCTTTAAACTAGAAATAGGTTCCTTCGGGAGGCTGGACAAGCTTACGATTTTGTGGGGCAGCCATCTCTTTCTTCAGTTGCGCCAATATATCTTCCATCGTGTACTCTCGCTGCCAATTCGATAGAAGTCCAAACTTCTTGGGTTCCACCTGTACCAAGTAAAAAAATGATCTTCAATTCTTCGAATTGTACATGTTTCAACACTTGTCTTTCATTTGTCTGTCCAGCAATGGAACAACAAAGTAATAGATGAACAAAAAGATGTCTTGACTGCCGACTCTAGTTTGATCTGTGTCTTTAGGATGCATGTGTAAAGTATTAGGTCTATTTTTTACACATCCGACATCTGGGAATGTAGAAATTCCAGTTGTTAACAAAAAAGAACATAGTATGAACTTTAATATTTGATAAATGTCTTCGTACCCCTCCAGTTTCATGGTTGACGCAAGTCATGTTAATCCGAGAATGGAAACGAACACTTGGTGGCTTCTCTGGATAATCTTTGTCACAGAATAACTTCAACTGATATATGCGACCTTCATGTACAGACTGAGGGGAAAAAAGACGTTTTAGCCGTTTTCATCAACGAGTTACAGTGAAATGCCAATAAATAAAACTGCTGAAATATTAAAAGATAAGGCTATTGGATTACCATTAGATGATGCGATACCCCCACATTAACACAACTAAGTTAAATTATTGCATAATATTACATCCCGTAGTTAATTGTGCCCTCATAGAAGTGGAATATTAACCGCACACTTGATATACGTGAGACCATAAAATCATATTAACCGCACACTTGATATATCGGGAAAATGCACCAACCAACTAAAAGAAGAGCAAGTATTTGTGTAACAGATGATACATTGCAAATTTGACCAACTAAACAACTCAACTTCTGTAAAAAAGCTATCACTATCTTATGATATCCATTAAAATCTCAGCAGAACCCGCTGTGACATGAACAGCCACAATAATATTTGCTTGTCAGAACAAAATTGTCAACAGCAATGTCTATATGCATTACATAATGAACAGAATAGTTAGACATATAAACAAAGTCAAATGCAGAAATGCACTTAATCATGATCCACAACTTTATTCATTCTCCCAAAAATAAAATAAAAATGATTCTTAGGAGCAATACTGCATTTTTACTCCTCATTCAAGGGAGAGGGGGAAAAGGAACATTTTTTTAAAAATCAAAATATATTGTTTAATTAATAACAAAAAAAAATTACAAACAAGAGAGAGGGACAAAGCCAAAACCTCCCAAAGGAAAAGAAAGTACAAATAACTTATATTTAAATCCAATTAGGATTCCAAGTTCGTGATTGAAATCAATTAAAAGTAAATATGACCAAAAAAAATTGGCTTAGAGCCTCAAAGTTAAATGAAGCACAAAGGGAGAGGGGGAAAAGGCACATTTGTAGAGCACAGGAAGCAGAAGAGGCAGAATCATATATTGATTATAATTATCCACTTAAAAATGACTTTCGACATCTTTCCTAGTAAAAACCGTATCCTGAAGATCTAATGGGTAGTGCATCAAATAAGGGGGTAATATTACAAATAAAATATTTATCTCCAAGTACCATGGAGTTAATTTCTACAGGCCTATCCATAGAATTGATTCTTCAAACGATTGGATGTCAAATTAAGCAACTTAGCAAATTAAAAGGGAGGGGAAGATACTGACGTTGTGAGGACCTATAATAGTCCCTGTCCAGGATCGCATGTAAATGTCATCTGCGTCATCCATTCCATAACTTACTGTACCATCTCCAATTCCCTTTTCTCCACGCTCAAGTTCCTCCAGCAATCTGAAATTTCGAGGAACTGCAAGAAAACTAACAAATTTGAGATTCTTCATATGGATATGCACCAGTCCATCTCAACTTATATACAAGGACCAAGGACCATTGCCCCTAATCCCGTCAGAGGAAATAAGAATATTAGCCCTTACTCTATTTCCCTAGTTGGAAATAGCTCCCATAAAAAGTAAAAGCCAGAGAAAAAATAAAACAGAAGTTCATTCTCTGTCTGTTTATTCCATATATATCCCGACAGCTTCTCTAGTCTGAGGCAATAAATGAAGCCATTTAGATACATTTTGCATGAAATAGATTATCAAAGTCTACATAAAAATCCAGATGTTGCATATTGATCCAATCCAATATATACAGAAGAAAGAGAAGAATCAGAGAGAGAGAGAGAGGTCTGAAATCAACCTTAGAAAAATATTATCACATCTAGCAAAAATACTTTATGACTCATACTAAATGTCTTGGTTAGAACAGCACAGGTTTCAAGAAGGTAGTAAAAAGTATGAACTTTTTCTAGTTTCAAAACTTTGACTCGGTAGCATAATATAAACATAATGTGGGTCATGATATCTTTCATTGAATGTAGGTAAATTAAGAGTTAAAGTTGCTCATTTATACAAGTTTTAAAACAACAATACTAGTCTACTAGAAAGGTGGGAAAAAAATATGAATAGTCCCTTCAATGCAAGTGTGTTATATTGAATTTCACTTAGAGAGCCAATAACTACCTATTAGATGCCAAACAGAAATAAGGAACAAGTACATTGATGTTGGAAGACGACTTCAATCAATGCGATATAAATAGTGATGTGTACTTTGCCCAAAATTTAATCAACAAAGTTCTAGATAACAAATTCCTTGGCTTAACGAGATTGCTTATGATGCATCAATAGGTAAAAGCACCTTGACAGATAAAACAGAATGAACAAAAATGAAACAAAATAACAGACTGTGCTAGTCAATCCTGTATGCTACTCCATATGGTCAATTTTAAATGTATTCTTCATGAACAAGGATAAAAAGAAAACTACAAAGAAAAGCTCTTGTTTCGGCAGACTGGTCATATGCTAAACTCTTCCCCTTGTAATCTTATCAAATCTTTACGTCGCTTTGTATTGATGCAGAAAGAGACCTTTCGTAAATATTATTTCTCAATACTATAGGAGAATAAGAAATGGCGATGACGCTTCCCCCTGCTGAACTTTTGATTGCTTTTAAAAACCAAAAATGCAGCAACCATACAGCTTACTCCCCTCAATACAAGGTCCACTCTATAGTCTAATTAGACAGTTAATAACGGTGCACTCAATTCAACTCATTTAAGTCTACATCAACTAAACAAATAGCACTAACTAGTTGAAATATTACAGCCTTGGGATATTGGCAACAAGCAGAAATCTCTTCACCATTAAACCAGTACAAGTTAATGATCAAATTATGTACTTAAACTCCAATACTTGTATTTTCAAGAAGTGGCAAACGCATAAAATTCATAGTAATTAATAATGCATAACACAAAACACAGCCACTGCTCAGAACCAGATTTCAATTTCATCAATAAATGACCAAAATACATTGCAAAATAGCATACATATTTTTCAAGTGAAAACTAAGACTGGAATCCCACTAAAAGATAATCAACCTAAACAGGAACAGATCATTATAAGTATCCAACAATAAACAGCTGAAGGAAAAAAACAATCTTTCAAACAAAACTTGAACTAAGACCACCCATAATCAGATTCACTCGAAAGCGATGATAAAGAAGAAAGTCAAGAAACGAGAACAAGATATAAATAAACTAAAATTTATTTTTTAAAGAGACCATAATCAGGTTCACCAGATAGCGATGATGAACAAGAAAATCAAGAAACAACAACAAAAGATAAAACAAAATAAAATATTTTTCTTTACAGAGACAGAGAAGACCACTGACCAACGACACTGGATCCTCCCGAGCCTGGTGTCATGGTCAAGTTCTGTGGGCTGGGTTTTTTGGAGTGGGGATGTCTTCGATCGGAGAGACAGATTTGGAGAAGATGGAGTCGAGAATCTGAAGAAAATTAACAAGATATTGCGACTTTAAAAAGTGAGAGAGAAGTCAGAAAAGGCATGTAGATAATAAGAAATTAATAGTTGCCAAGAGAGGGTGCCTAAATATTTGAAGAACATAAAAGAAAAATTACACTTTGAGTCACATTATTTTGAAAGAATGTATTTTAGAATAGTAAATTAATGGAAAATGTATGATTGAAAAAGAATGAAAAATTATTGATGGGAAGAAAAATATTATTTTATTGAAGAATATGTAGTTGAAAATTAGTAGAATAATGAAAATAAAAATTTTAACGTGGCTCAAACAAGGGCTTAATCAGTTAAATTTACAATTTGAAGAAATTTCTTGCAAATGAAAAAATATAGTTAAGAGAAAACTTCAAAAAATGCACTCTCCTAATGAGTAATGTAACACTTTTCGAAATATTATCGATCTAACCACAAAATTTATGTCACAAAATATAGAACAAGAAAAATAAATGTTCGATCTCTTAAATTATGACTTATTGAAATAGTCCGTGACCGTATATCTTATGTGTGACTCCTTGCCATTTGTTTGAAAAACAAAGGCTTGAGAGTGATCAATTTGCGAGTGCTTTTTTGAAGAGCAAAATCTAATGAAGTCGAGTAGGGGTTGTGCAGTCGAAGGGTAGGATCGACAAGGATGGGATCGAGAATCATGAAGACGACTAATTTGGTTTCCCTCCGTACTTCCCAATTTGTTTGCCAAATATTTTCATTTTATTTCTGAATAATCTGGTCATAATTCAATTGAATAAAATTAATGGTAAATTACACTATTCATTCTCAATTGAAACATAATCGCAGCAACTATATGTCCTCTGTCAGCTAAGTGCATTGGCTTATAGAATTTATTTGATTAAAATTCAGGCCAGAGCCCTGCATAAATTTTCCAGGGGTGGTCTTTATGAGGAACAACAGCACAGAGGATACTCAGCGAAAGAACGGGAAGATCAGTTGGGATCAAATGGTCGACGAGCAGGTTATTGATCCCTCATTACGGCTGGAGAAGCGTGCTTCTAGGTCTCGAAGAAGGCTGCCTTAGATATGGTGTTGTTCTAACGAGGCATCACATAAGCAACGAGCAATCCACCTGAAGCAATCATCAGATCATCTGTGAGATGTGGAGATTCTTGTTGTTAAGTTGTGGAGCCTAATTATTGTCGTCGTGCAGAAGCAGTACGCGGAAAGAAAATTTCATTATAGATAGTTAATTTGGGAATTTCACACTATAATTTCGATTTCGTCATAATTTGTCTTATGAATAGGAAGCTATCATTAAGGTTTTGTATTATCATCAGAAAAAAGAGAGAGATTAGAGAAGAAATAATGTGAAATTTTCTCTTGTAATTTTTTTTTTTTTATCATAATGAATTACTGTATCGACAAAAGAGAATGTAATCTCAAATTGAGATTGACTTTAACGATTTTATTACTCTTGATAACATGCGCTAGGAATGTAACCAGCGGGGACGAAACTTAGGGCCCTTTCGGTTGGGATTAAAATCAAATTAAAATTGAAAAACTAGCTATTATTGTTGACTTTTACTAGACGAGTGGGACCCAATAACGACCCATATTTTCAATTTTAATTTGATTTTAATCCCTACCGAACGAGACCTTAATTGAAAATTAAAATTTTAAAATCAGAAAATTACATAATATCGTAAGTTTTTAAAGTTGATTATCGAATATCATGACCAACATTGATAAAAACAATAAGGAAATGGCAAGTGAATTAAATTTGTATTTATCATATGACGTTGTACCCTCATTATTCTCAACTGTCTCAATTACTATTGCATTTATTTGGTTTTAATGGTCTCTCAATCTAATACAGTCCTCTTCTTTTATTAATGCTTCGAACTACCCTAAATTTAATCGACTTCCTGGTACATTTACCTAATTACCCTTTCTTGATTCATAACTAACATCTTGC
The DNA here is from genome assembly GCA_903798295.1 of Fraxinus nigra. Taxonomy (NCBI): domain Eukaryota; kingdom Viridiplantae; phylum Streptophyta; class Magnoliopsida; order Lamiales; family Oleaceae; genus Fraxinus; species Fraxinus nigra. The sequence goes on along the minus strand of CAIGRH010286415.1, from coordinate 2,171 downwards.
CCCTAATAATAAGTCGACAACTTCAAATTCATGTACATCTTGTGGCAACATTTATTTATTATATATTTCGGTTATAGCATATTAGGGGTCCGTTTGGCGGAGTTTCTGAAAAGTCAGCATCTACTTTTGAGACTATAAGAATCTAATTCTAAACATGTTTGAATAATTTTTAAAAGTGTTTTGTTTAGATTGAAAAGCTTTTAAATGAAGTTAATTTAAGAGCATGTTTGGTGAGGCTTAAAATTTAATTAAAATTGAAAATATTGCCGTTATTGGGTCTCACCCGTCTAATAAAAGTCAACAATAACGGCTATATTTTCAATTTTAATCTGATTTTAATCTCTACCACACACCCTCTAAGATAAAATTATCAAGAAACTCTTTTATAATAAGCAGAAGTAGAATTAGAGACCCTCCCCTGGCCTAAATTTCTCTACAAGATTCTTTTTTATTGATGATATTAAGGCATATCTTAGAGGTTCTTCGTGTTACACGACCTCCGGAATTGTTGAGATTTTACCACGAGAACGTAGATTTTCAGCCATTTATGTGTAGGAGAGATCATTTCTTATTTCGTGACAAGTCAATTTCCAAAGAAAAACGTTGTATTGGCTATATCTAGTTTGCTTGAGGTCGTTGCCACTTTGTGGGTCCAAAAACCAGGAAAAAAAAATAAAAAAAAATACCCCCTATATTCCATTTCTTACTTGTAACATCATGCAGAGTTTAGCTAAGTGGCTGTAGATTTGGTGTTGTGGCATGCTGTGATTGGAGGCAAACACCAGTTTAATCCGAAAAGACACTGAAAATATTACTGATAAGAAAATTTGGGCAGTTGTAGTCTGTCCATGTACTTAGTTTTCTGCTAAAGATGGATATCACTTCCTATGTTCCGATATTGAGAGAGACAACATAAAAGAAAATGAAGATAGCACTACTCAAGCTCCACTCTTCCATTCTCATTAATAATACTACTGGAAATGGAGCCCCAATAGTGCTACTTGCAATACTGGCTGAAATCTGAAGGCTGCCTATGGCTAACACTTCTTTGTTTTCTTGGAGGAGGTGGTGTTCTTCTGATGGATAATATCAAGCAAAACAGTGCTTTTGCATTTGGGGCATTTGGGGTCCTCTTCTGCTAGCATGACATACATGAGACAACGAGGACACCCTACCAGCACCATGGATGTAGCCTCTGGGCTGTTCGAGTAAAAGAGGGACTCGTCCGGATTGATCAGCTCAGACGACACGCAGGAACTCGGTGGAGATGTCGATGATCGACCTGGAGATTCGACTCGTGCCCGGTTCACCCTTGGTGGTGACAAATTCAACTTGAGGTCAAGTTTTGGTCCGTTCCTTCGACTCATGGCTTTTGCTTCCGAGAATTTCTTTTCTTCACCTGTCTAAATTAGAAATTTATATATAACATCAAAGTAAAAGCCTTAAAAGAATTATTAAATAAGCCTGCCTGATCATACACACCTTGAGATGAGAAGGCTCTTGTAATTCTTTAGGTGGAGGAGGGTGGTGGCTATGCGGGGTGATGACCTGCACCCGTTCTAGCTGCAGCAATACCACCAGCATAAACTAGTTGAAGAGGCTGAGGTTGTTCATTTTGGACTTCTGAGGCCATTATATATAAGAGGATGGGATTGCTTTAAAGCTTAATTAAATTATGGTGAGAGGTAGAGAGAATTGAAATCAATTGAATTGTATTGAAGAAGGAATGGTACCAGAAATGGGAAAATTGTAGTAAATATTGCAACCAAACCATTATTAAATTCCAATTGGGTTTCTTGATTATAGATGTTATAGAATATTGTATCATTGGTCCCCCAACACATTGTTCAATTAGCAAGTTAATCTTTGATCTTTCAATATAGTAGCACAATCAAACGGGCGCCTTCCGAAAATCTCTAGGGCGGGAAACTTGAATGGCTGTCCTAACTCCACCAGCCTTATGGATATAAAAAGAACTCGTTCAACTCGATACACGTAAAGTTTTTCCTGCTAATGGGGCGAGGATTACCCGCATAATCGGGTAAATGCGACGGGTATGAAAAACATAGTCCCCGACTAACCACCCGTTTAAAATTAATTTTCAATTTAAGTTTATAATCAAACAAAAATAATAGATTTATCATAAATTTTAAATAGAACATAAGTTGTTT
>CAIGRH010286403.1:0-10729 GCA_903798295.1 Fraxinus nigra | reverse complement strand
TTTTTTTTTTTTTTTTTAATTCTAATCCTTTTTTTTTTTTTTTTTTTGTTGACGTAGCAAACCGCAACCGCTAGTCGTGAATGCGCACTGGGTAAACCTCGCTCCATGTGAATCTAGCCATCTTGATCCTTGAGGCTAAGAGCTAGAAGGTAAAAGAAAGGAATAGAAAGATGGTGCATTATCTTATGTGCTCTCTTTATGTTCATCGTCACTAAACATTTTGTCAAAAATGCTGTAGGCTCCTCAACACTCATTTTCACAAAATTAAAAATTTCTTGCATGAACAGGCTACAAAAGAAGAATATTTAAAGAGAAAATAAGATCTAGATCTCATGTGTTCTACTCTTTGTCATGCGACGTGTGCAATATTTTTGCGGTTCATAGTCATTCTCATAATTGCTACCTTCGTCAAAGTTCTTCAATGTTTGCTCTGAAAAGTCTAATTTCTTATCAATGTTGACAATTTAATTATATATACGAGTGTATAATAATAGGCATGCTTCATGACACATATTATATTTCTATTGTGAGTTTGACGATTATAAAAGTAAAATATTTTTTTATAATCAACAAGTAATATCCATTTATCCATCACTGATCATTTCTATATGTTTATAAACACCTGCCTAACGTATACTTAGGATTATTGATGCACACATGACCCCAATAAATTTATCATAATCTTAATATACACCCTTATCAACTCCTCCTCATTCATTCCTTTTCCCATTCCCCATTGTTGTAAGCATCACGCCTCCCTTCCCCTTCTCTGGTTCTCCTTGCTACTAATCCCCTGAATTTCTACTTGGGTAGCATGTCCCACTAGCATGGAGAATGGGAGGAAATGAGTCTCAAGTTCTATCTTAAAATGTCGACTTGTGAGTATGATTTTTCATCCTTAATGGATGTGGAAATTTACTCTTAATATGCTCGCATGGCTCATTTAATCCTAGAATTTAATTGCTTGTTTGAGATTCTAATGGATTCAATTGTTCGTTGAGCTCGTTAGGTTCTAATGCCACATTGAGCCCTTGTTTGACCTCCATTACAATGAATTTTTGAGAAAAATGTATTTTAGAATATTAATTTTTTGAAGAATTTGTGGTTGAAAAAAAAAATGAAAATATTTAGGTTTACATGTAGTATTTTTTTATTGAAAAATGTGTGGTAGAAAATAATGTGAAGAAAAATGAATTATAATTTTAATGAATCTTGAAATTATTTCTTAAAAAGTTAATCTATCAATGAAGAATAGCTCGAGCCATTACATACTAATAAGCCCTAGTTTGGTGGAGATTATAATCAAATTTTTAGTCGATTTTTATAAAAAATCGACTAAAAATTTGTGGTTGAAAAGTTGGGGATCCCACGAAATATGTGATTAAAAATAATTGTTGACTTTGACTTAAATTAAAATTAAAATTTTAATTTTCACCCAACATGGACTAAGTATTATTTACTATCTTTAATAAATGTAAGATTTAACTCAATATTAGGATGGTAAGGTGGATGGCCAGTGGAGAATGGATACGGGGATGACCACACAATGTATTCAAGAAGCCACATCTATAAATATAAATAAACATTTGATATTTTAAAATAAAGACAACATTTGGTAGCCCATTAATGAAACCTGTCCAAAGGCGCCGATCCCTACCTAGTCTTTGATGTTTGTTTATATGAAGAATTTTCGTTTCTTCTTCTTTTTCGTTTTCGCTTTTCAGGTTTTTTTGCTTATTGTTTTGTGCTTGGTATGTGTATTAGATTGTATAGGACAGTACAAATAACAATATTTTAGAGTCTGTTTGATAGGTAAATATGGAAATAAATTACAATTTTATAAAAATAAAAACTCACCAAATCCATGATAATTCGTTTTTCATGAAAATAAAGAAAATGCAGTTTAAAATGGTTGTACCTTGAAATTCGATTTCCATTTTCACATTGTAATCAAACGGTCAAAGTGGAATTCATTTTTCTCGAATGTGACATTTTCCATGCTTATTAGTTCTTTTGTATTTCTTAGATAATTCATCTAACAAAATAAGTTCAGTATGTATTAATTAATTTTTCTTGACGTGTTCAATACAATAGTCCATGCTATATTAAAGACAGACAAAAAAAAAAAAAGGTCAAAATTATGTCCAAAATCATGTACAGTTTCTTTTGTTACCATTCAGCAAACATATATATGCACCGAGGGTCAAATTTCTGAATTACTCGCAGCATCTAGTCCTGCCTCATTCCACTCTCCACACCATGCCCCTACCTGGTTAAAACTGAGGTGTGATTTATCATCTTTTGATCCGTCTTGCAAGTGTAGAGTAACCCTAGATCGAATCTACTTCAGTGACTGTGTGCTTGACGTCCAATCATTCCTACCTCTGGTAGCTTGTAGCTAATCTTTTCCGAGCAGCATCTCGTAAACACGTACGTGTCGAGCCATCAGGGTACAAAAATTGATACTAAACTAAATGTGTGACTATATTGAATATCGTTGAAATACTACTTCAAGCATAACATTAATAATATAAGCACGCAGTATTTCGAGTATTTGGTTTTTTCATATTTTATTACTTCCTTGTTATTTAACCATAAAACCAAAGAAATTAAGCTCTAAATTTGCAAATTAGCATACTAGAAAAGTATGAATGTGGGACATTCATAGAAATAGAGCAATTAATGAATCATGTCCCCATGGCGCCGATACCCTAATCTCGCTATTGTATTTCACATGGAGGAATTTGATTGATGGTAATGAACTTCAGTGTGGATGAGGTACAACAAACACTGCAACTACCTGCTTGTACCCTCTCAAAAAAGACCTATATTCTACAAGTCTATGTTCATTTGATTGCAACATAGGATGCTTGGAAGACAATATTAGTGTTTAATTTTTCTTCTATGAAATAAAACAATATTGCTATTCGACGAATATTGAAATATATTTTTAAAAATAAAAAAACACACCATCAAATAGTGAATCAACCGACGTGACGTGATGTGACTCGACTCAAATTTGCAATTTGCTTCAAAATGTGCAATTTTTTTCAAAATTCAATGCCAAGTTAATTTTACCATCTTTGTATCAAACATTTAGGTCATCTCTTCATGAGGGAATGAAAAATATTTAAATTTCTCAGCTTCCAACTTAAAAACAACCACTTTCATAAATAATATTATATATATATATATAAAACAGCCAAAACAAGAATTAAAACCCCAACCAATAGAAGAATAAAAACGACATAAATACATTAACCTCTCGGAAGACACCATTCATGGTCTGCCCACAAACATGGAAAGTTGCGGTTCGATCAGTCATTAGTGTGCCAACAAGGCCTGACATACGTATATTTGTTTAGTAGAATACGACTGAAAAGTATAGCAGTAGCAGATGACATTTTTCTATATATTGTGCAATAGTTTCTATTCTAATATATACAATTTGTCTTACTAAACAGACAAATCTAGTACTATGAAGTATAATGATTATATTCAACTATAAGAATTCATGCAATATTTCAAAAATATGTTCGATACATTAATTTGAACAAAATCGAAAAATACAATTAAGGATGGTAACGGGACACACATAAGACGAGTCGGTCTGATATTTTTGTCATCTTGATTCATCCTTGTACCCGATCAAAGCGGAACGAGGAGGGGTTTGGGCCGGGATCGAGATGGGGTGGCGTAGGTTCTCGCCCAATTTATTGCCCCGATTTTTTATTTTTATTTTTTGTTTTTTTATACATTATTTTTTAATTTTTTTTATGTCACATCCCAGCTCCGTTTACCTGGTTAAGCTGGCAATCCATGCCCCATTTGGGGTGGGGTCCCGCGAGTATCGGGTTGAACGAGTTTTTTTGCTATCCCTAAATATAATGCACAAACATCTCATATGCTTTCTTTTTTACTTTAATGTTATGTGTAACGTAAGATGTCAATACCTTCGCATTTTTTATTTTTATTTTTTTGAAAAAAATGGCTATAGTATCCTAAAACCAAATTAGTCATATAGATCACTTCGTTATGTCTTCTTCTTATCTTAATATAAAAATACTGGAACTCGATTCAATTTAGACCCTGTTTGGTAAATATTAAAATCAAGATTTTAATTTAAGTCAAAGTCAATAATTAATTCTAACAACACATTTTATGGGACATGTAACTTTTTCAACTACACATTTCATCAATTTTTATAAAAATCTACTAAAAAACTGATTTTAATCATCATCAAACAGGGACTTAAGATACTAACCATGTCTATCTGTCTGCGACATATTTGAATACCATCTATATCGACATATAATAAAATGACCTACCTATTCTAGTGCCGAAATTAGTGGTGCTCATTAGATTGATGTATTCCTAAAATTTTCCCTTGGCAAGGTGCCTACATGCAATAAAGAGTATTAAATTTGGACGAGTCCTCACTTTTTCACTAAATATATCTAAGGAGAACTCGTAGTTGTACCCAGCCGGCGGCAGCGGTAGCGCCGCCTAAGACGAGGTACAGAGTTATGGCCCCGTAAAGGTTCACCAAGAAGCATTTAATGGGAAGCCAAGGATACTAATGTCTACTAGGGATCCACACCAACCGTAAAATAAATGTTAAATTTTAAATTTAGAGCCACTGTTTGGCTGTTGAGATATAAATAGTTTATAAATTCATTGAAAGTCAAATAGTAAGTGTTATTTATTTATTATTTACACATTTTGTAAGATTCATTAGTGTTCATCTATATAAATTATCTATAAATTTGTCCGACGAAGGCTTAATTTAAATGAAGTGGTTTATAATGATGTTAGAGCATTTTTAAGATGCTCTACATTTATAAAGACCATTTCATGTACAATAGATAACATATTTGAATTTATAATTTTTTTTACCTTTTACTTTTTCTAAAAATGCTTATTGATCTACCCTCATCTTATATTTAACATGTATGTTTCTTTTTATATGTCAGATATCAATTAATTCAAATATAATTTTAATAATTTAATCAGTGTAGTACTGAAATTTGTAATTTATTAAATATAGTCATTATAAAATAAGAATAAATAGTCCCTCTCTATTTTAAAAAGTCAAAATAGAGAGCCTGTTGAAACTTAATTTTATACGTTAGCTTTCTGATGGGAGAATCTCTTGAAGATATTCTTATAATAGACAAAGCTTGAGAACTTGAGGGTGCGTAAAAAATGAATATGGTTTCATATAATTTAAATAATTCTCTTTATCTAATAATTTAAGTTTGGCTTATTAGCACAAAATGTCCATACGTTTGATAGTTTGTGTGCAAAACGTCCATACGTTTTAATTTTTTACATTTTCGCCCTTATTTCAAAAACGTCATTCCATCCATATGCCGTGAGTTTTACTGTTAAATGCTTATATGGACTTCCTTTTAATTTGAAAGTCCATGGGTAAAATGGTCAGGCTACTTCACAAACTTCTTCTTCCCCATCACATGCACGGTTCATCTTCCATCTTCTCCACTGTTCACGTCCCTTGCGCACCCACTTTCTTCATCCTTTTCTCGAATCATCTTCAATATCTCCTCCCGTAGTAGGATATTATCTGCGCGCAGTGAATGGCGAACTGAGAAAATGTAATATCTCACTGTTGGTCCGTTATTTTTTGATTTTGCAGTTCAAAATTTCAATCTTCGAGTAGTCAAGGCTTCTTTGCTATTTTTTATGGAGTATATTCTTGTTTTTCATAGGAAATTTTGCCGAATGAAAATGCTTCCTCCATTTATCAGAGAACATAGCGACGATACACCCAAATACGGTATGAACGATGTCCATCCATTTCATTGTTGTCCTTTCATTATTTTTGATGTTCTTTGAAATTGCAGTTTGGAATTCTATTGAAATCGGATTTGGGGAAAGACCTTTAAACTGCGAGGGTTATTTTTGGGGGTTTGTCGATATTCATCTGAAATTTGCATGACAGTGGTTGGGACATGAAATTTATGTGGTTTTGGTCGGGTTTTGATCATTGTATGATGTGCAGTCCATTATTGCCCTGATTTGATCAATGTATATTTCATTATTTCCATACCACATTTTACTGTTTATTCCCTCATCTCCAATTTTTTTTTTTTGCATGCAAGTGCAAATTCTGGCTACTTCACTATTGAATTGCATCACAGAGGCAATTTCTATGCCAAGCCAAACAATTTGGCATACGAACATGGTTTAGTGATTTTTTTCGATTTCTTCCATGCCTCACTGTTTATAAAAGCTAATTTGATGATGTTCTTAAATGCGATTGGTCATAATTTGATGTTAGACCTGGACTCGACTGTATATGGTTGGCTTGAACCAAAACCAACATCCCATTGGAGCAAATCCCACTTCAGAGAGTGGGCTCAATGTGACATACTTTTAAACAATTTGTGTGAATCATTCAATAACACAATTGTCAGTGCAAAAGAGAAGCCCATTCTAACCATGCTTGAGGAAATTAAGTTGTATTTGATTAAGAGAATTATAGCTCGTAGAGAGACTGCTGATAGATGGACATCAGCAATGGGCCATAGAATCCAAAAAATTATTGATAAGCACAGTACACTGTCAATGTTTGAGTAAGCTGAATATGCGAAGAATGAGAAGTTCCAAGTTTGGCACAATGCAGGCATTGTACAACATGCTATTGACCTCAGGGCAATGACTTGTACATGTCATGCTTAACAGTTATCGGGAATCCCTTGTTGCCATGTCATTGCCTCGATGGTATCTAGAGGCCTCTATGTAATTGATTATGTACATGTCATCTACAAAAAAGATTCCTACCTGATCACATATACGTCTTCAATTTCACCCATCACAGGTCCGGACTCATGACCTAATCCAGGTCTCAACCCACTTAGACCACTTGTTTACACGAAAAAGGCTGGGAGGCCAAAAAAGAACAGAAGAAAAGAGCAAATGAGATGGAGTCTTCAAGCCAGGCGAAGAAGTCCAGAAAGTCTTCGCAAAAGGAAACCCCTTCGGAGACAACTTCAACAACATATCTAGTGCAGGGAAGAGAGCGGCTCAAACTCAGATATGTCGAAAATGTGGTGAACCAAGACACAATAGGAGGAGCTGTAAAGGGGCAACACCACCAGCATGCAATTAGGGACACATCTTCTGTGTTAATCTGTTCTTTGTCTACAAGTTTCTTTTTCTTTTATTTGGATTCGACAGTTTTTGCAACCTAAAAAAGTGATTGAATTGTAAAATTCTTTGTTCATGTATCTGAATCATGGGCAGTATAACAGCCGAAACTGGTGTGGCCAAAGTCTACCAATTGTAGATGCAAACTTGATTCACGCTTAATTTTGTTCAATTTGTTTGTTCGTTAAATACTGTTGTTATTTTAAATTTTTAGTTTGATCTGTTTGTTGAGTTGTCATGGTTGATTAGTGTTTGGAGTTGATGTGGTTGATTGGTGTTTTGAGTTGCTGTGGTTGATTACGGTGTATCTATTGTTGTGAATGAGTGAAGCTTACAGGATATAGCAGGGACATTTTCCGCAGATATTTGAAATGCAAGGACATTATGCACAAAAAATGTCTAAACGTATGGACGTTTTACCCAACAACATTTTGAACGTTGGGATGTTTTACGCAAAATATTTTGTAACGTATGGACTTTTTCACGTTCAAATTTGGGGAAAAATAGATTGACAGCTTCAGCTTCTGATGCACATTTCTGGGACTGATGATGAACAATGGTTTCAGCCATTTCATAAAACGAAACGAAATCTTGTTTTTTTTTTCATTTTTTAGAATAACTTGTTTATTACTCCATATGATGTGGACTGCGTCCAAGAATATGTGGAAGAACCGAGAGAGAAGATAAGATGAGAAAACTGAAAACTTATGGTGCGTGAAGCTTGAGAAGCTTGAAACTCAGATAATTTGAAAAGATTGGAATTTGGTGAATTTTACTAGAAGTGATAAGCTGACAAATTTGCCTCAAATGTTAATCTGAAGTTTCCTAAGTTTCTGTTCCATTGCTGTTGTTGTTCCTGAGTATGCATGACCCTTAGATGATGGCGGGAAGAAGTTTGTGAAGTGACGTGACCATTTTACCCTTGAAGTTTCAAATTAAAAGGGAGTCAAGATAGGCATTTAATGGTAAAACTCAGGCATATGGACAGAATGACGTTTTCTACAATGAAACGTTGAAATAAGGGCGAAATGCAAAAAATTGAAACGTAGAGAGGTTTTGCACACAAACTGTCAAACATAGAGCGTTTTGTGCTAATAAACCATTTAAGTTTCTAGCGTTTAGATGGGGTGGCTAAACACTAAACGGGGTGCAGCCTTATAAAATTCAACAAATGTGATCATCACTCTATGAAATCAAATCAACTTACAAAAAATCTTAAGCACTAAAGAGAGGAAGATAAATGATTCAATCATTCCAATTCTACCAAGTGTTTGTATGTCAAACACTACGTTCAACTACTTCATCTCAATAGTTTAACTTACGAGAAGGGAGGAACTTTATATTTCTCTGGTCTACACCAACTTGAAGCTTTTCCTATGGCCAAATAACTTACATTTTTCTTACTTGAAAGTAAAACATTTCTAAATTAATTGTCAATATATGTTGTAACGTATTTTTAATTTCTCACCAAAATAATCAAAAATAATAAAATTTAAGTTGCTTTTTTTTTTTTACTTGAAAGTAAACTTTTTAAAGATTGCGTGCTCAAAAGAGATAAAATCTTTATATAATGTGGTTTCAGGTGTAGAAAGTTACACTAGTGAAAAAAAATAACCAGAAAATTATTGGAGTTTGGGGTGCAATAAATTTGCAGGCAGATAAATAGCTGCCGAAAGATGAAAATATCGAATATACAGTATGATTCAATCATTCAAATGATTTCCCACAAGAAACAATTGATATAAAGACTCATTTCTCATCAGGCATCACACGTGCACGACTATCATAAACGTGTCTGTGATGATGTTTGAACTACAACTTATACTTTTAGACATCGGTTAAACATGATGTACATATAAAAGTATAAGCTCTGTTCTTAATAAGATAATACATCGATCACAAATTCTAGCACATTGCACATTTTCAAAGTACATAAAATCCGAGAGAGGGCTTATAATATCTTAGATATAGCACTTGACAATGTAATTACGAGACAAAGCAACGGTACAAGGGGTGCATGTTCTAAATCTTCTGCAAACATTTGTGCAAAATAGAACATGATCAATACAATACAAAAACTGCATCAACAGAGAAAACATAGTGCTGCAAAAACAGTTCAATGACTCCTCCAAATCTTTCTTTCAGTTTACTTGGAATAATTGGTACAGAATCAACAAAAAGTGTCCTCCTTTTGGTATGTATACAGTCAATTTGTTTCATTGAATATCTCACTTCAGTCGTAGGATGTAATTCAATAACGATGAATGCAGATACCTCGTATACAATCCAGCTGCCTGGCTTGTGGTTACAATTTGCACAATCACATTCAGAAACCTCTAAGAAGCACACACTTGATTTTTACCGGCCATCTCAGAAAGACAATTGAAAATTTACTGTCCTTGTATCTTGAATATGTATGTGGTCAACATTGCAGAACACACTATCTCAAATACTGAATGACCAACTGAACAAAGGGAGAATTCACCACACCATAACTACCACATAGTCAAGAATTGGGGCTATACAATCACTAGCCAATAGGCTTTTCTCTTATGCCTTTCAATAAATAGGCTACAAACATGAAATCTGAATCAGGTAGCAGTATGAAATGGATAGCATCTGAAAAACGCAAGTTCGACCCTAACAATACCTAAAGGGAGGTGAATATGTATTTAATGCGGAACTAAAAATAAATATGAATTAAACAACAACAAATCATTTTTAATTCGTATCTAGATGATTAATCAAACAATCCAATTTATCCTATATTGAATTATCGCAGTTTGAATGTAATGAACAGTAAAACATAAAGCAGTAAAGAACACAAGAATTGTTTACGGAGAAACCCAATTAGGAAAAACTCCGAATATTTTGCCAGTCAATCCACTATAAACGATTATGTACTTACAATCTACCAGACTAGACGACGACACGAACTATCTGATCTCCTGACTGCAATTCTGACAGCTCTCCTGAATTCTGTGCTCCCCTGTACCAATTCCAACTGTAATAACCAACGCTCTTCTGGAACTCCGCTATCCTGCAGCAGCCCCTAACTTGATAGAATCGTTTATCTCCTGTGGATCACGAAGAATGACCCGTTCTTCACAGATTGGAACTCCAGTCGCATTCCTTGATCTTCAGCACTCTTTGACAGATATGTAGAAAGTTGATTTTTGGTATTTGGATATTGGATTCAATATTTTTCTAACCAAAACACTCAAGCAAGATGAAGGCTAAAAGAATTAATCAATAGATCTCTCATAGATGAAGCTCTCTTAATTATCAACTTTGAGAAAATTGTCCTAGACGTGTTTTGATATTTATAGATAGCTCAAGAAAATCATGGGCTAAGGAAAAAACATTTAAAACGCAAAAATAAAACTTCCCGTATAAAATTGTCGCTCGAGCGAGATGCTAGCGACAGTCGAGCGACAGGGTGTCGCTCGAGCGAAGGAGAGGCGATGGTCTAGTGACAATGTTTCTGCTTTTGTAGCTCGAGCCATAACCTGGCGACAATCCAGCGAAAATTCGTACCATTTTCTCCTTTGTTCCAAAC
>CAIGRH010286394.1:0-17170 GCA_903798295.1 Fraxinus nigra | reverse complement strand
AAAAAAAAAAAAAAAAGGTGCATTCTACAGATTTCTAGAGATTCATTTCCCCCTTTCTTAAATCTCTGTAGTTTTTGACACAATTAAGCAATGCAAAGTGATACTTATGCCTTTGTTTTATTCTTCGTTATAATGAAGCTCTAAGGAGCATCATGTTAATAATAACTATTATCTAGCAAGTAATGACACAGACTGAAGAGTGGAGGCATTCGTGACAGTTTTGCATTTCTTCTTTTTAATGATGTTTTGGCAGTATGGACTGCAAGCATATTTATGAGAAGAAGGTTATCATGCAATACATAAGGTCCAAGAATTCACGCAGCCAATGTCCTGTAGCAGGTTTGCATTTCTCTTTCTGAAATTACAGCTTTGAAATCCAAGAAATACCGAAAAGGAATAATTGTACAATTGGTCCCACCTTATTGTTCCACTAGCAAGTTTGTCCCTAACATTCCACTGAAAGTTGCATACTCAGTAGTCCCCAATGATGGAAACTATACAAATCTTCCTAAAAGTGTCATGGCTCTTGTGGAAACACGTGTCACTTCAAAGTTCTTGGCACTAACCTAAATCAAGCAAAACCTATCTTCAAAAACATGGATTTGGACGGTATTTGTAATTCGCTATTGATTGTGCAACTATAATGAAAGCTGGAGGGCCAAATTGTTTGTTTTAAAGGTTGGTGACTAACTTTCTACTCAAGAAATGGTTTGGAGAGCAATTGCGCAACTAACTTTACTGGAAATGGGCTGTTGGATTTCTGCCCTTGCTATCTTTTAATTTCTTGTTGCAGGGTGCCCTAAAATGCTGAAGCCGGATAGAGTGGTGCGTGATCCCCTGCTACTGATAGAAATTGATGAGATGCGCTCCATGAACAAAGAAAGTACTAGACATGATGTCATTGAAGATTTTACGGAACTCGATGAAGACGAATAATTAGTGGAAATTATGTATGACTTACCTAGTTTGGACTCTGATCGCTTGATATTAGCAGAAAATGGTACATATGCGAACTTATTCACCCCCTTTTGGACCTTCATTAGTTGAAGCAAGCCAATCATATAATAGTCAAGTCAAGCACGCCTTTGCTATATCAAAATATGTTTGAAAGTAAATATTAAATTTTAGTAATTTTTATGAGACCATGTGTTAAACATACTAATATACCATAGTAAAATGAGATTTTTAATAAATTTTGATAAAAATTGATCAATTATATGGTTGAAAAGTTGTGGTTCTGTAAAGTGCTTGTTTAAAATTAGTCATTTAACTTTGATTTAAATTAAAATATGGAATTTAATTTGCATTAGATAGGGGCTAGATTTCATTAATTTATTTTACACGTATATCAATAAAAATTTTCCACTTTTTAATCATATATTTACTTAAAAATCATTGTTTAAAATGCTATAATTTTACAAAAGCGATTGTCAAACATACTTTTATGTCCGGATTAAAATTAGATTTTAATTTAAGTTAAAGTCAAATAATTAATATCAATCACATTTTTCATGGGTCTCACGTCTTTTCAACTACACGTATATCAATAAAATTTCTATCACAATTTACTTAAAATTTGATTTTAATTTATACCAAACACTCTCTTAGCTTTGCAATAAAAAACTTGTTACTATACAAAAAACTTGTTGATAATAAACTACAAATGAAACCGGAATTATGAATCAAGCCTAAAGAAAGAAGAGTTGCGCTGCACGTAAAAATTTTCTCCCCCCTTATCAGAGGGGGATACCTGTCTCCCTAACTTAAGAAACATTTGCAACCAATGCCCCTTTATTTTGGTCGGATATAATGTCTGGGCTGCAGAGAATTGCTTTGAGCCTATTTGGTTTCAGTATATATTTTGATAAAAAATAATGGAACTGAAAAATTGTGAATTGTGTGAACTAAATTAATTATTGACCTTAATTTAGATTTTAATTCATTTTATAGTTGAACCAAACAAAGGCAAGCTTTCAGATCATTAGCTCTCCGTAAATCTTCATCGAGCTTGTCTTCATTTTTAGCAAAAAGAAAACTCCAATGAATAATAATTAAAAATTAACTCTTAATTTGACTTTTAACAAATTTTGCTGAACGGTGGCATAATAATTAATAAGCTTCAGGGGCTCTTTTACCAAAACTCTCAAAATCCTTATCGAACAGGCCGTAGATCTGAAATTTAGAAACAATCGCGTCCTTGAAAAGAAAAATAATTAGCCATTTAGCCCCAATCAAAATCATATTTTTAATAAATTTTGATATAAGTTGATGGAATATGTGGGTGAAAAGTTGTGGATCTCACAAAATTTATGGTTAAAATTAATTATTAAATTTAACTTGAGATTAAAATGAGATTTTAATTTGTACTCTTAGTATTCAACAGTTAAATAAATAAAAAAAAACACATACATAAAAGTTTTAGTAATACATTGCAAAAATAGAAAACATTAAGGCCTTGTTTGATTTGGTAAACTTTTTCACGAAAGATGGAAGTTAAATTTCATTTCTACCCTTTTGCATGTTTGATTGATTAAATTTTTCATGGAATTGATTTTCCACATTTTCTTCATTTTTAAGAAAAAGTTTTTCCCATAAATTGATGGGAAAAAGTTTAAGAATTTTTTTGGCAATCAAAACAAAACCAAATAAAGACTAAAAAATCCAAAATTTCAATATTTTTCGGAGTGAAAAATTATATTGCCAATCTTCCATGGAAACTTCTTTCTCTAAATTCTCTCTAAATTTGGGAGAATATTTTTCTCTACCTTTCCTTCCAGATCTCTCGATTTCCTTCATCTAATAGTCTTTCAATTTGGTAATTTTTTAAGTTTTCTAATCAATTTCCTTTTTTTTTTTTTTGGCTTATTTCAGTATTTCTTTTTATTTTCTTCTTGTTGTTGGGGTTCTAATATTTATTTAATATATAAATATGAATACATGCAATGCATGCATTTGTCTTTTGAGTTTTGAAGACGTAATCTTGGTGGGTTTTCGTTGGGTTGTAGGTTGACTCTGACCATTGATCACTTTTTAATGAATGTCTGAAGATTAGGGTTTCTCTCCTTTTTTGTTTATTTTATGCAGGAGTTACTAGTTATTTATTGGAATTTATTGCTGTAATTACTAAGGGTGGAAGCGTGGGAAAGCCTGGAACTTTTTGATGATAAAAAGGTGAGTTCATCTTTGTTTTTCTTTTATGTTTTTGAATTAGATGATTGTTTGGGGCTTCATAATCATCAACTGCATTGCTTCCCAATGTGAAATTATTGGGGGAAAATGATTGTTTGTTATTGGGTATGTAGGTTTTATTTACTTTTTATTTGATTGCTGGAAAAAAAATTACTACTAAACTTGAGTTATAATATTCTTTTTTTTCTTTTCACTCTTGAAAAGAAATTTCTGCCCTTTGCTATGTAGATCAGGTAAACAATTTGCTGTGTGTTATTAAAACCTGTACTTTTTCTTGACTTCATTTATCAGAAATATATATCTAATGTATGAGATTCCTAAAATTTCCTTGTCTAAGCTGTTCTCCGTTTAGGTACATTTAGGAAAGATCTAATTGGTTGAAATACGTACAATTGCAGATATTGGGATTCATAATTATATGATTCTGTCAGCCATGGAGGTCATTTTGTCCACAAGTATCATTGTTGGAAGACATTTTTTTTTTCGAAAGGCAATTTTGCATTTGATGTGCTGCTTCTAAATTCTTGAATTTATAGATATAGTTACTCTATATCTATAACTAATGTTGTCTTTCCTTGATGAGCTTTGATTTCACTTAATGATTCTGTGTTTTACCTGTTATATCATATTGTTGTGTTGCTGCAAGGTTCGGACACCTTTCAAAATCTGCAAATTTATTTGTTTGTGGATCTCTAATTACTATTCAACTATTAAAAAGATATTGCATAATTTTATAGTCTATATTCTATACTTTCACGAATTATCTCGACAATTTTGACTTTCGGGTGTAACACACTTTGCTAAGGTCTTGAAGGTATGACCTGTGTTGTGAATACTAGTGCACTTGAATTTGTTGGTGGTTTGTGTTTTCCATTATGTGAATTGAATTTAACGATTTTATTTATCTCTTCACGAATCAGACAAGCATAGTTTCATTTTATACTTATTGCATGTTGTTGTATTGAATAACAAGTTCAAGGATACTCGACGAGTTATTTCCTGAATGTTATTGTTCATTTAAAACTCAGACATATGACATGTAGTTACAAGCAAACTTTGATTTAATTACATCTCCATTTGTCTTTTTTAACAAAAAAAGAGAAAAAAGGCATGGTCTTCGTTAGATAATTTTAAGCACTAACTACAGTGATATGCAGATGTTGATTATTTGCTAATATTACTGTGAAGTAACTGTCTCGTGACTTTCCACAGGGGTGTAAATAAGCTAGCTCACGGTCGATCTTTGGGCTTCCGAAACTTAAATTCATTATCGTGAATGAGCCAATCACATTCAAGATTGGGTCATATTATTTCAACCAGCTTGAGTAAGGTTTTGACTGCCAAAATCTGACCATGCTCAAGTAGCTTGGTTGATTAATATTGTTTATGGTACATATTAGCTTAATGAACCCATCTCCAATATTTTTACGAGCTGAAATACGTTTCAAGATTGTTTTATTTTCTCAGCCGCTAGGATTTAACATGCTCTAAACAAGAACTGGTCTCAAGTTGCACGTGCCTATTTTCAGCTTACTTCATCTCAATTCTTGTATCATGTTAATACTTGCATGTAGTATCCATGGATGTAATAATATTATTTGTCGGGTCTTACGGATATCTACTTTCTTTTGATCATTTCTTAGCAAATAAAGATTCAATTGCTGTATAGGGTTTGTAATAGATGCAAAATATTATATGAGCAAAACCCCCAATCCCACCCCCCGAGGACTCATATTTCTTCCCTCTTATTTAAGCCTTCGTCATATCTGATAATTGGCTTTTAATGATTGTTATTTGAAATCATATGACATATATAATGATTTCCCAATCTGTTGTGCTCAAATTGAACATAAATGTCTTTCATAACCTGGTTTGGAGGACCATCTAGAAATTGAGAGTTCATCTTCTGAATGCAAGAGATCTATTTTACTGTACCTCATTTTGGAGGGGCCAGGATCTAAGGTGTAAGGAAGCTTAACTTATGGCTTACAGGTATTTTGTCAAGAAAACAAATGAATTCCAACAAGTTGATTGTAATGAATTGCCCTGCCCTTTTAGATGTTAGAAATAATTGACCAGGCGTATAATTCCAATCATGCTTTGTGAGTTTGCATTTTGCAAGTAATTCATGTGCTAAGAAATGCAAATTTGCTAGTGATAACTTCGGAGGATGAGGCTTTTGCTAATGGTTTGTGTTGGGAACTTCTGCAATCTAAGGATCCATTATATCTTTAGCTCTTTTGCTGAATGTTGTGTCATCGAATGTGTTTGTTCATTCTGCAACGGAATTATTATTGCCATTCTGTTACTCCATTTCTTTCAGTTGATGATTTTTCTCCACTTTCCCCATTTGGTTAAAGTTGGACTTTTTCTTTGTTGTGAATTGTAAATGACAAACACCTGACTCTTCAGGGCTGATTCTTGCAACATTCTCTGGGAAGTATCTGTGAAATAAGTGAGATAATTAGTTAGTTTTCCTTACATGAATAATATTATTATTTTTAAATAAGTGAACACTCACCTGATTATGAGCTCATGGAGTTCTCCTGAAATGAAGGACTCATCTCATGATTTCAGTTTGCTTTGTCTTATACCATGTTTCTTTTGATTTCCATGACGATTCGGAATCAGATAACCTCTATGCTGTATCATAATGAGCTGAAATAAGATTATGTCTTAATTGTGTTGGAGGACTCTGTGTTGATAAATCCTATTATGAGCTGATTTAGCCAGTTCACTTGAAATTTATCTTTTGTTCTTTGGCAGGTCTAGTGTGGGTTCAATTTTTAATTACATATATTTTTATCTGTTACAGGCATCTTGTACAACATGCATCGGAACACACAGTTCAGAGGTCATGTCATTGATTTGGAAACAAAACAGCAAGGTCCCATTCATCTACATCCTGAACGTTGTGTCTTTTATGGGACTGCATCAAACTTTTTTCAGCCTAATATCCATTCCATAGTTCCTGCTCCAAGGAACCCTGGTAATTTTAAGTATCAACATATATCAGAACATCGTAACATCGCTTTATTGTATGGGATGACGCAGTACAATGCTGTTCAGCATCAGCCTCCGGCCTCCCATCTTAATTTAGCTGTCGCCGCACCATTCAGTCATTATAATTCATATGTGGCGCCCCCATTTGGTATTAGGGATTTCCCTGCTCTGGTAAATCATGGGGTGCACGATCAGTTGTCACTCTCAAGCACTCACAGAATTGTTGGTATTCCTTCAGGGAACTACAGAAGAATCATTCCATACGCGGATGGAGTTGGAGGCTCATTTAAGAGAAAGAATGCTGAAGGTTTTCCTGGAAATTACTATTATCATAATGCTTTAGCAGGGCCTAGTTCTTTTCTTTCCCTCGTGACGTCTAGGCCATCTGAATCCAATGCTGCTTCTTTTCTACCACCTGAGGATGCAGGTAGACACCCTACATCAATGGTCAAAAGTGGATCTCATGGAAGTACGAGTAATAAGCCTGGTATAGTTGGACCTGAATCTGTCCTGGCACATGACCCTAATCACTTTCAAGGAAATCATGTTGCTCAACCTGCGCAATTTCCTGGCAATTCTTGGTTGAACATGCATTTTAACAGTTGTGATAACAGCACTTGTTGGAACCAGGCTCTTAATTCACCCTATGTACACGGTGAATGTGCATTTTTTATTTATAAACTATTTCGAAGCTTTCATTGTCATCATTTTTTTTAATTTTTTTTTAATTTCTGGTTTTTGTTCTTATGATTTTCTACTCACCCACTTTTCTAATTCTTGGCATCTCAGCAAATATGAATGGACCTTATGTTGAAGCTGGGAATATTGGCGTACAAGGTTATCAAATGACAGCCGCTAATAGAAGTTCCACTGGTTTTCTTCATTCTTCCATGGCTCAGGGCCACCCCCATCTTCATCATCCTCCACCATATGTGGAGGATGATGAAGTCGCTACATCTTCACATAGAACATCGACAATCAGTTCTTCAAATACCGGCGTCAGTGTGCTCCAGAATGTTGCGGATGCTGGGCTTACATTTGCAGCACCTGCTTTGCCAACAGGCTTTCAGTTGTACGAACCTTATAGAAGGGAACTCGTACTTGATCCAAATGCAAGGCACCACAACCTTCTTCAATTGAGAGTTCTGCCAGAAGATGTAATAATTTCGTTGTTATTTTAGTTTAAGCGTTTACATGTATGAACTTTCTGTTTCATTTATATACCTTCTTTCATAACTGGCTACTTCGCTTGTATGTCTATGTAATATATTGATGCTTTTGATGAACTAGAGACTTACAGTAATTGTTCTTTTTCTTCGTAATGGATGCACATGATTAGGAAGTTGCCATGCTTGAGATTCCTGGCTATAATGAAGCAGGAGATTCTATCGATCAGCACTGGGATATGCGTCTGGATGTAGATCACATGTCATACGAGGTAACTGAGGAGGTTATATTGATCTGATTATGATTTTTTTTTTTTTAAGATTTTAGAGCAGTTTATGAAAATGGTTTTCCTTAGCAGAGCGACCTTATGATGTATGGTTATATGATGGTAAAACACTGTTAGACACAAAACTCACATTGTTGTTTTAACTTTTATCACCATTTTTTTCTTTTTATTCCAAATTAATTGTTGAACAATGTACTCATTCCCTCTACCTACGTCTTTGAAAGTAATGGAATCGCTGACTTGAATGATAGAAATAATGACATGGCATAAACAGTCCATTACTGCATTATTTTTATTGTTAAATTGGCAGATTGTTTATTCTAAAAAATCAATGCATTTATGGAGCACAGATTTGTAAAAATATAACCATGTTGGCAATCTGAACAAAGAAAGCAATGCATTAATGGATCTTTTAAGCTGTATCAACGGTGATGTCATACAAGTCGGCAAATCCGTTACTTTCACAACTCAGAGGTAGATGGAGTGCTGAAACTAAAGCAAAAAACAAAAGTTCATTGACGAATTTGGACCCCAAAATAAAAATAAAAAATAATAGTAATAACCAAAGTGACATAACACCATTAAGTTTATTGACAAACAATGTTTTTAACCCTTATGTGATCTGTGACACAATTTTTCTGATCTTTGACAGGAACTTCTCGCATTGGGGGAACAGATTGGAATTGTTGGCACTGGATTTTCTGAAGAAGCCATTCAAAATAATTTAAGAACAAGAACTTTCACTTCATCTGCAACTTGTTCCAATATCGAAGAGCCAGCATGCTTGGATCAGAATGTCAATTTATGTGTCATATGCCAGGTATTATTTTATTTTATGACATGGTATCTTTCACTTGTAAATATGGAATTAATCTTGGGATAAATTATTAGTGATACTAGTGTAACTATATTATTTGAGACATAAATTGCTGATGTTTCAATCCCCTACTGCTTGGCAAATTCTCCCCCTCCCTCTGCCGCCCACCTTATGTGAAATAATGAAAGCAGGAGGTTTAAAGATTTTTGTTGGGTGAAAACCACCTTTAGTCACCCAACTTTAGTGTTGTTTCACTTGGCTCCCAAACTTTACTTTGTTTAGTCAGTCACTGAATTTTCATATTTCTTACAGTTTAGGCATTTTGTCCCTGTTGAATTAACACTAATGCGTCGTGGTTAAGAAAAGTGATGACATGGTATGGAAAAATTGTTGGTCATTATTTTTGTCATGTAGTTTGCCAAAAATGCGTATTGTCGGACAAGTTATTTTGAAATGGAATTTTATAAAGAAAAAACAAAAGAACGAAGAAGGAAAGCACTACTTGTTCAACAAGATGCCTTTTTTGCCAAATTCGATGATTAAAATAAGAGGCACAAACAATTTTTTCATGCCACATCAGCATTTCACAGCAGGTGGAGGTGGACAGAGTGCCTAAACTGAAACAAAAAGCGTGTTCCTTGACTAACTTGGAACAAAAAAAAAAAAAAAGGACAGCCAAAGTGAAACAATGCAATAAGTTGAGTGATTAACGTTGTTTTTAACCCGATTTTTGTATGCTGACTCTGTTCGCATGTACCATGGATAGCGGCTTCCATTGTTGTAATAGGATATTGCAAGAAGCAAACCTTCACCATTGATGTTTGTTTGCTCGATCTTACTCTTATGTAGACTGATTACGAGGATCAAGAAAATATTGGAATCTTGGATTGTGGACATGAATGCCATGGAGATTGCATAAAGAAGTGGCTGCTCGTGAGGAATACTTGTCCCATATGCAAATCCACAGCATTGATAATTGAAGGGAAGGATATGTAAATATAAGAGGCCATGGCTGTTGGTGTTGGAAGACCAGTTTAACAAATTGGACCCTCAGTCATTTTACAAATTATTCATAATCCTTAAAAAGAAACTTTTGTTTTTTAAAATGTAAATACTTGCATGCATAGAATAGCAGTCAACATGTGTCTGTCTCTTGCAAAGTGTACAGATTTTCTCACTTGTTTGTTGAATTCTGCACGAGACACTGTTGTTACTTGTAGTTGATTTACTGGTTGTTGTAGGATATATATGCACAGATGAATCCGCAAAGAATTTCTCCCAAAGGTTTTGAATGTGACATTCATTGAAGACACGTTTCTTATTGCTTGTGTTTTATCTGTGTTCTTAAATGTTTTGCCTATTTTCCTGTTTTTCTTGACATAGTTTTTCTCTTTATATAGTTTTCTAATAGCCTTGATAGTTAGTTGCGCTACCAAGTTTGGTCTCGATTTGAGATCCAAGAACATAATTTTTTTTTTCCAGTCTTTAAACCCACCTCTCTATCTTTTCAATGATGTATCATTTGTCATGTAAAGATCTTTGAACTAAACTTTATGCCCTCACATGCACCGCACTTATGTTATTCGTTTTGTTTCTTTTGGACTATTTATGTCTAAGTTTCATTCCTTTTGCACCAATCATTTTCGAATTGAGGTTTAACCTTTGAAAGCAATATACAATTCAATGAGTAGAAATTCGTCCAAATAATCACATTTGTCAATTTACAATGTGCAAACATTTTACATCTTTCTCGTCTTCAATCCTTCACTACCATACAAGTAAGTTTCAAAACCTCAAACTATTAAATAAAAATAAATTCAGTCTTAAGCCTCGTAGACGAGGAATTGAAACTACGAATAAGAGGAGAAGTTTTGCTCTTATACATCAAGACCACCGTACCCCTTCTTCCTCTCAAAGCAAGATTAACTAGTACAAGAAATGTGATGAGTCCAATTCTTTTATTATTATTATTATTTTGTTTTTCTTTTCATGTGGATCTATGCAAAGGAGAGCAAACTCTGAAAAGAATGATCCTTTGCCTCTCCTATTCAATTGAATCTCTGATTTCATTTCAGAATATAACACAATAAGAGGCCCGCCGAGGGTCACATCGGCACATGGTGGCTGATTCCCCTCTTATTAAACTACTGCTACCCCCACCCCACCCCCCCTCACAAATAGCTGTTGCTAGCTGTCGTATCCCACCATCCATGTGACCCCCCAGTCCCCTTCCCCCACAAACTAGTCGAACCCTAAACCCAAGAGTTTAGGCAAAAAATAAATTAATAAATTGAAAAAAATGTAAGAAACTTGTCCATTCCTTTCTTGGGATGATATAGGACTATAAACTGTAGATCTCGATACGTTTGTCATTTTGAGTCGGAATAGTTACGGTCCATCTTACTAGTTAATGATTAAATCCCATATATAATATATAGTCTATCTTCGATAGTAACTTATAAACTTTTAGACGATATACTCGTCTTTTTGTACCATGCGTCGTCCCTTCCCTTGAAAACCTTTAGGCCTTGAGAGGTAGAGATTACTAACCAATATCCTATAAATGTCCTATCGCTTCACTTTCATTACACACACACACACACAATATATACACCTCTCATTCCTTAAATCTCTCAGCAATGTCTCTCCAAATTCCTCTAAAAGATTGACAAATTACGTCTTTTTTTAGTTAGTTATATATATTTTTTTTTTCTTTTCAATTTTAATCATGGAGCAATTACCACCAAAAGTTCCATTAATGAAACACAATTGGGTAATGCCATTGCCATCCGCCTCAGGCCAACAGAATTTATGGGTTGACGAATTCTTAGATTTCTCAGCCACACGGCGGAGCGCCCACCGGAGGACGATAAGTGACCCCATTGCCTATGTGGAGGCGTCGATCTTGGAACAAAACCATAATCCAAATGAAAACTTTATGGAATCATGCAACAAAAATAATGGGTTTGAAAGATTGGACGACGAGCAGATCCGGCACATGTTTTCCGACAATGCGGCGATGAAGGTAAGCTCTGCAACTAGGTCATCCTCCAATTCGTCGGATCAAAATAGCTACAATGATGATAAGAAAACGCTCCTGGAGCGCCACCTTGTGCGGCAGAAAAATGAGCCTGGGGAGGTGGACAGTTTAGGCAAACCACCAGCAGAAACTCCGCCTCCTGCCACCGCCTCCAGTTCTTTCGATAATGGCTCCAGGGACGCCATTATTGACCCAAAAAGGATCAAAAGGTGAAACCATCAACAATTTCTAAACAGGATTAATTAGATAGAAAACTCATGTATGAAATGATTTATTTCAAAGATAAATATTTTGATTTTCACTAATTTTTTTGGTGTAATTAATTATCAGAATTTTAGCCAACCGGAAATCAGCTCAAAGGTCAAGAGTGAGGAAACTGCAATATATATCAGAGCTTGAAAGGAGTGTAACAACATTGCAGGTACCTTCAACTCGACATGACAACTGTGCAATATGTTAGACTCGATTCAACTAGATATCGTATAATTGTACGATATAGTTGTATCCAGTTTGCCTATCAAACATGTCTTTTATGTACAAATTAAGTGATTTAGATCTTGAAACTTTATACTAAAAGTTGCAATTTATTTTGTATGTTGAAATGAAGAATGAAGTATCAGCATTGTCGCCAAGGGTTGCATTTTTAGACCATCAAAGGCTGCTTCTGAATGTGAATAACAGTGCTCTTAAGCAGAGGATAGCAGCATTGGCTCAGGATAAAATTTTCAAAGATGGTAAGATTTTCAATTTTAGACGTACCCTTCATCTCCACCATCCTTAACATAATTCATAGCAAATTACCGCATCTAACACGTCTCGTCCCATGTCATGTCAAATTTGGCAGGCTAAACATACCAACTATAGATTTGGACCCAATCATGTAACGACCTAATCTCCGTGTCAAAGCTGTTATATCATATGTACTGTTCGTTTTGATAAGAGTCTATCCGTTTTACCCTCTCACTGTCTCACAAGAAATCACTTCTCCTAAAATTCGAATTCAAGACATCTACTTTATATGAGACTTAAATTCAATTCTAATACGAATTGTTCAATTCAATGCCCTCTATAGTTTTGGATTGACCGAGCATGATAAACAATTACAGACTAGCTAGGACAAAGCACAACATTTCGCCCGTCGTGTCCAGCATGCTAAGAGTTTATGATTATCCTCGGCTTGAGCATTAAGAAAATTATGTCACTTAATTTTGTTAATAAGCTAACATTCTTTGAATATAACCCAATAAACAGCCCACCAAGAAGCATTGAAGAAGGAGATAGAGAGATTGAGACAAATATATGAAGAACAAAACATGAAGAAGAAGAAGATGGGCAAAGAAGCCATTGTTGGTGCACAAACACCAGAAATAAATCATTCTGAACAGTGATAGTCTATGGTGTGGTGCATTCTGATTATTACATGTGCAAGATCACGTGATGTCCCCTCTTTCTTGATCTAATGCTGCAGTGGGGACCTCTCTGATAATCTTCCTTGCATGATTGGAGTCTATGAAAGGGACACGTGGAGAGTTAAGATGACTTGAGTTTATAGTATGGCTACTTTACTTAGGATGTGGTTTAGTATTTAATTGTCGACAAGAAAATTAGGAAATGTTGCTTCCTTTGCCTTTTATTTTTTTTGGGTTTCACGTCGACCTTGATGGTTTCAAAATTAATGGTTTAGCGATTTTTGAGAAGCAAACATTAATTTTCTCAAGTTTTGAGTGATTAGTTCATCATGCATATTATCGCAAGTCAAAAGGCTTTTGATCTAGGTTTTATTGATTTCATGAATAGATATTCAAATCTAAAATTGTTCTATAATCCGCCGATGTCTTTTATTTTCTTAAAATAAAACAAAAAAAACCATATATCTAACAAAGTTCTCGACTACTTTTATTTATAATCCTTTTAACAAATTTGATAATTTCCTTATATTTCTCTTCACGACCTCTGCCAATGAAAATGACAACCTAAATTCTTAGTACATGACAACCAGATATTCCTCAAAATGTCAAAAAGACGAGGCGAACAGCCAACGTGTCACAATCGACGCCTAAATTCTTAGTACATGAATTTCAGGATTATGCAGGAAAATACAGATTACAAGGAAAGATTTAAGTGCATAGCTTGATGAGATAGAAAACAAACGCTTCATATTGGGAAAGGAATTCTTTGTGATAAACTCCGTTATATATCTCCCTCGTGAACAAAAACGAGGAAATCTTCATTTTGTCTCTACCAGTTACAAACAGAAATTGAGGCTCCCTACATCAGGACAGGGACTCTTGAGGCCTCAGCATTACAAATTCATTGTCTTCGGTAATTTTCACAAGCTTTACTACATTACGAAGTCTAAATGAAGAAAAAACACAAAAACAAAAGCATCATCAGCTCCATAAAATTTCTCACATGCTAAAGTTTGGTGCTGACGGAGGGCGCTGGACTTGTCCACCAACCATTGGAAATGAAACCAACAAATACGCAAATATTGGTAGAGCAACCAGCAAAGTTGCTTTTACATAGAAATGGAAGGCTGAAAACCTACAGTATTTTCTCTCCTCCAGTCATCACTTTGCCACATGCACAACATTTCGTCCAATAAGGATCCAACTTAAATATAAACATCCACAATTCGCACAAAACTAGATATCCTTAGCAGTCACTGGAAGTTGGGAAGGAACCAAGCCCTTTCTCGAAGTAAGTGTGTTCTTGGCCTAATGAATTTACCGAAGCAAATGTCTATAATTTCAGACAGAGATCAATTGGTTCCCCTATTTTACCATTGCCATCCCTGACATGGGTTGTTGTTGCTTGGTCAATTTTCACCTTAGAAGGGAAGAAGCTAAAAGGAGGTCGTTCTATAGATCCACTTGGTCCTGGCCTTTGGATCGCATCTTTGGTGAATTCCTATAGCAATGGAACGGTCCAGAAAAATTAAAGCAGAGACCATCAGACAAAACTGTTCAACCAAAAACATAGCAATAAATATAATCAAAAGATACATAATATGTAAATAGTTTTTATTGAACACCTGACTGGACGGACACCCAAAATCAAATAATTCCTGCTCCTGATATCCTGAACATGTCAGAGGATGCTTATGCTTAAAGTTCAAAGGCTGGGTAGTGGGAGCAGGAGGAGCCAATGTGAGAAAATCTCCATTCAGTTCTTTGTTTTCTCTGATTAAACCATTAGCATTTTGCTCAGGCAGGCTCATGTTTGGAGGGTCTTCTCTGAAAAAGCAGTTCAAGAAATTGTCAGCATACATTTTAGAAGCGGTATGGATTTTTTCATGATAACAAGGAACAATGTGTCAATAGTAAATGAACCTGATATATTTATTGCTTGGTTCGAAATGATTTGTGCATCCATTGCTACACGAAGCCGATTCATCTGATTGGGATCTTGAAGTACCATGCGTAGGTTGATATTTGCACTGACAAGAAGCGGCTGTTGGACTTTCTAGAGAGAAGGGATATAACCTTTTCATGCCAACCATCTACATTGCATCAAAACCTAATTAGTTGTTGCTACTGAAAATTGACAGACCTTTTACTCAATTTTATCATAGAAATGAAGGAAAACTGAAGTTCATAAAAATCCACCATTTAAAATCAGAGCTTTGCAGGATTTTTGAAAGAGGAGTCACTACAATGATGATTAAAGAAACATAACATAAAATAAGTCAGTAAACGACCATATCCTAAAATGTGCAGGTTTCACACTCCAATTACTACAAGAATTTCTTCTAACGGACAAATCAGAACAAACTATCCTACAATTTTTCACATGAAACCATCTGGTGGAAATTTAGTATGTTCTGATAGATTTCGGTCCATGAAACAAAATAGTCTTCTTGTTTATACAAGTGAACAAGAAAAATAGGAATACCTTCTCTTCCTTTGGTGACAAGGGTGCATAATTGTTATCACGAATACTTTGGTTTGAAGGGGGCTCCATCTGAAACTTCAGTACAGATGATGATGAAGTCCCTGAAGAGACATTCACCTGCAATTGCCACACGCAGATTTTTTTTTTCATCAATACAAAAATAAACACAATATGTAAAAAATACACCTGAACTCATTATATTGAATACTGCAATATATATCTACTTTGCTAACCATTGATGAAGAATAAGGATGATGAAATTGATGTGATCTTTGTGGGAGAGGCAAAATCAGGGCATTTGATTCATACGGAAAATTTATACGAGGCCAAATTCCAAATCTACGCTGATCTAACATTTGCTTTTCCCCTTCAAGATTCTGCTCACCATTCCACAATCTAGGCCAATCGCCCTGCCCAGGACCCGAAGTTGCTGGCAAACCTATTTCATTTCCACCTATATACAAAGGTTTGGATAATTGAACAGAATTGGGGTGTAGAACTTTGACATTTTTGCTCGATTGGACAGGCCCACGCAAGAAATTCGGCGAGGGTAGATCAGTTGGTGATAGTGGTGGCAAGGGGATTGAATTTGAGGGGCAAAGATTTGGCCTAAAACTGGGACATGGAATAGCTAAACATGCAGTAGAATCATTATGTGAACCAATTGCATTATTTGCCAAAATATTGGCTGCTTGTACAGCTGCCTCCTTTTTCTGTTGTTCCTCCAACCTAATTTTCTCAAGCTGGGCTACTCCTAATCCTCTCTGTGGAACTTTTTTTTGCTTAGTCTTTTTTGATCTACTCCCACCACCATAATCCACTCCTCCACCACCACCATTGACGAGGTTGCCACAACCGTCCCCACCAGTATTAAAATTGCACCTTAGGATATTTTCTTCCTGTGTCATTATCCCTCTCAGGCATCAAAATTAACAAGAAATCTTGGAATTTAAAGAGAAACGCAAATGCCAATTATATAGAGCAAGCCATTCACCAAATCCACACCATATTTCTAAGATACCCAAATTCTCAAAACAAAATCTGGGTTCAAGAAAGATCCGAATGAAAATCTAAGAGAATTTATAACACAAAAAATAAGCCTCTTTAAATAGAAACAAGAACAGCCCACAATTGCTGTATATATCCTCACACAATTATATATATACATATAGACGGAGAGAGAGAGAAAGAAAAAAGAGCAATTAAGATAGAGAAAATAGGGGAGAGTATCTGAGGGCATCGGATTTTTCTCAACCCCATTTGTTAAGAATTTTGTCGGATCAATTATACATGGGAACAAAAATTAAGGAAATAAAATTCACATTTCGAAATTCAAATTCAAATCTAAATCTAAGGCAAGCTATTTGAATGCTACACCTCTCTCACCTTCTCATTTATCGCCCAAATCCTCGCTCCACTCCTCCTTTCCTTTCTAGACCGACTCTCTCTCCATTTCTCTCTCTCTTCATACTTTATTTAGCTTCTTCATTTCATTAACTTAGCAAATTGGGGTTTTCCAAAATCAGCAAAATATCACTCCGACAAGGCAAGCCTTGACGATGCACGTTTCTCCCATACAGTAACCCTACGTTCGGACTAACGGTGAAAGTGAATATATAATAAGATCTTTTACCAAATAAGTAATTGTTTTTAAATTTTTTACCAATAAATAGCTATTAGTTGCTTACAGGATAATTAGCACTTAACGTCCCAACTTTTCATTATTATTGCAGAAAATGTTTTTATGTTTTATTTTTGGGTAATTAGCGCAAAA
>CAIGRH010286386.1:0-13143 GCA_903798295.1 Fraxinus nigra | reverse complement strand
TTATCCTGGACTGTCGAATTGAGCTTCACTCTTTGGCCCTTTTATCTTGAGATACACTTTTATTGTGTCAACACTTTCAAAATGAAGCAAGTACTTTCTTCGAGAAGATATAACATAATTACAATAAATAAAAAGAAGTAGAAGGAGAAAAAAATTAGATTTGACGAGTTGACGAAGTCTAGTCCGGATATAGTAAATTAAATGTTCACTCTTTTAGATGTTGGTGAGAAAGTTTGAATATGAAGAGACGTATACGTATAGACTAATTGCAACTTCTTGTTAAATAGAATTGTTTGGATTGTAACTATGTGCTGATGAGTCATTGTCTCAGAATTCTTTGAATATATCAACTCGAGTACTTTACATATATTCATCTCAATCAGCATTTTAACTAAAAAAATCTCTTGAACTCAATGACAAAAGAGCACGTTGGATGGAACAATACTAATCCATCGAACAACTAACGAGTCGCCCGCTTGCAAAAGGTTTGAGAGTAAACACGTTATATTGAGAATGCGAAATAGTTGCTTAAATCTATTAGTTAAATGCAGAATTACGTGCTGCATAAATATGAAAAAAATATGCTGAATATAAAGCCTTGAACTATTTATTTTGACAAAACTGATACTTTTTAAGATGAAACTTCAAGACTCGATACAACAATTAGAATTAGGACAACTAACAAATTTTATTATATTTTTCTCTTGATTGATAATACAATGTACTATTAAAACCACGACGGATTACAACATGACATAAGTTCATTGTATCTAGAAAGAGAACCGTGTGGAGGCCACACGCCATCATTTGTTTATTTGCCTATAGGTAATACAATATTATAAACGCTCCTAACAGGAAATTTCATCACATTATCTAATTGTGTTTTTCTAGGTCTCCTTCCATTAAACTATAATGTATAGTCTTTCAATAACCTTAGTATAAATTGTAGTATCCTANAACTAACAAATTTTATTATATTTTTCTCTTGATTGATAATACAATGTACTATTAAAACCACGACGGATTACAACATGACATAAGTTCATTGTATCTAGAAAGAGAACCGTGTGGAGGCCACACGCCATCATTTGTTTATTTGCCTATAGGTAATACAATATTATAAACGCTCCTAACAGGAAATTTCATCACATTATCTAATTGTGTTTTTCTAGGTCTCCTTCCATTAAACTATAATGTATAGTCTTTCAATAACCTTAGTATAAATTGTAGTATCCTAGGTTTGTGTTCTCCACACAACTCAGATTTCAATCATTTAATATTTTTGTTTCTCATAATTTCTTCACAAAGAAAGCTATCAGATTCCAATGGCAAAGTTTTTCGGGGTTTTGGGATTATTTCTTGCAATTTTCTTGAGTTCTTCAGCTGCATTTACCCCTTTGAAAGTAGGGTTCTATCAGAAAACTTGTCCATCGGCTGAGAGTATAGTGAAAACTACATTGGACAATGCTTATGCCCAAGATTCCGGCATAGCTGCTGCCCTCATTAGACTGCACTTTCATGACTGCTTTGTTAGGGTAATGGATCTGTGCACCCACCCCATACACACAAATTCCAGCGCGTGAATGTGCTTTTAAATCAGTCATTTATGTTGATTCCATTAAAAACTAGCCGTCTTTGGCATGTTTTGGTACGCAAAACTTGATAGGATTAAAACGGATACTTGACAAATCCCATTACGTACCTCTCTTCTATAGCTATGTTGGTCCATCCCATTACAGCGTATCAAACATGCCCCATGACTGCTTTGTTAGGGGAATCGATCTATGTGCACATGCACACACACAAGTATGTGATGCTGATCTTGCTTTTTAATCCGTCATTCTTCTTAGTTCAATTAAAAACCAACCAGGGGTAGCATATTTGAGACATTGAAGTGGATAGGATGATTGAAAAATTAGTTAGTGTCACACGCTTCTCTTCTTTAGTTATGTGGCTTTTAACCCATTATAGAGTACCATATAACATGTCCTATGAGCTTTTTTGGAAGCTCGATGGTGAACTTGAACTGAGAATGCACATGTCGTGTCATTCCTATTATTTCCACTTGAGAACCAAGTATCATGGCATGTCTGGTACATTGGACGGAATAAGATTGAACAACACAATTTGGTCGCAGATTTTTGGATTGATAATATGGCCTTCTTTATCTCTCCTTAACACTACCACGTTTCTTCAAACTCCGATTTTGATAGTCTGGAGGGAATTCTTGCTATGCATATCCATGACAAATTCTGTCATACGCTTCTTTATA
Organism: Fraxinus nigra; assembly: GCA_903798295.1. Taxonomy (NCBI): domain Eukaryota; kingdom Viridiplantae; phylum Streptophyta; class Magnoliopsida; order Lamiales; family Oleaceae; genus Fraxinus; species Fraxinus nigra. Next base: position 10,871 of record CAIGRH010286386.1, on the reverse strand, counting down.
TTAATTTAAGTTCATGTACATTTTTTTCTTGAATTTGTACAGAACTAAATATATAGTGCACAGTACTTGCACATTAGTCATGTGATTGTGATGTTAAGACATACATGTTATTTTCTTGACAGGGCTGTGATGCTTCAATTCTTCTCGACTCAACACCAGGAAACAAAGCCGAGAAGGACAGCATGGGAAACAAAGGAGTACAAGGTTTTGATGTAATTGATGAAGCCAAAGCCAAAATAGAAGCTCAATGTCCTAACACAGTCTCTTGTGCAGACATCATTGCCTTTGCAGCCAGAGACAGTGTTTTCAAGGCTGGCGGCCTATACTATCCCGTCCCAGCCGGACGTCGAGATGGAACATTTTCGTCATCAGACGATGTTGAAAAAAATCTTCCCGGTGCATTCTTCAACGTGACAGAATTGCACGAAAACTTTGCACGAAAAGGGTTGTCCTTAGAAGAGATGGTAACTCTTTCGGGCGCTCATTCTATCGGTGATTCCCATTGCTCATCCTTTGCCAAACGCTTATACTCATTCAATTCAACATACTCTCAAGATCCGTCACTGGATCCCACCTATGCTAACTACCTAAAAGGCCTATGCCCCCGCCCTACGAGCACGAGCACGAACCCGAGCCCAGATCCCCTCGTGCCATTTGATCCTACAACACCTATCAAGATTGATAACAATTACTACAAGAATTTGAAGAATAACAAGGGACTATTGGTTTCTGATCAAGTCCTATGGAACACACCTTTAACTAGATCATTAGTGAAGAAAAACTCAAATCATCCAAGTTATTGGACTACCAAATTTGCTGCAGCAATGGTGCACATGGGATCCATTGAAGTTCTGACAGGGAATCAAGGAGAGATCAGGAGAAATTGCAGGCTTGTGAATTAAATCAAAATGCTATCATTTTGTTTCCCAAGTTTTCTTGCTTTATAAGGGGGTGTACTTTTTTTTTTAAAAAAAATTACTTGTCATTTTGATGTGTTTTTCATGAGAATCTATTTTGTTTACCTGCGCTTATCATTGCTCAAAAATAAATTTTCTGTATTATATTCTATTGATTTTTTCTCTCCATTTTCTTATAGAAGTGCCTAATGATGTTTGGCTAAGCTTAAAAAAATAAATAAAAATCACGTGTTTAGTCTTATTCATTATATTATTTAGGCATGCTAAATCAAAAAATTAAAAAAACTATCTATCGATGCGTATCAAACATGCAGTAATGTTACTTAGTAAAGTGAGCTGTTGTGGCAGGTGATCTCCTTTTTTCTTGGGTGGAAGCCGGCAGGCAAAGCTTGCTAAGTCGGATATACATCGAATTGGGATATGGGTCCCATCTTTTTTTTCTTCATTTTTTCTTTTCTTTTTGTGTTTGTTAAGATAAAAAATTCATAGCAAACTTGATGGAGGTTTGAAAAAGAAGTTTGTTGGAAATGTTAGAATCTTTCAAATGGGAAACAAGATATAATTCTAAAAAGAAAGGTTCTCTTTGTATACAGTGTAATTGGACATTGACTAATGAATTTTTGCTTATGTGAATGGTTCAACATTTCTTGTCATCTTCTGCTTTTACTTGATTCTGCTTGCTTTTTATTCTCTTCCTTGTAGCTTCTCGACCTTTCAAGATTTGGGAGAGTAAAACATATATCAACCTTTTTTCTTATCTTCATTGGACCACCTCGTTTGAACTCTTAGATATTATCTTGAACTTTTTCTGTCACCGAATTATAAAATTTTTTACGTGTCATACATTTGGTGAAAAATGCAGCTGTCTTGCACCATATGAGGGAGCCAAAGGTTGATTTCACTAAACTAAAAGAGCTCGTGCTAGACACTTATCATTTTCAGTTGAGCCGTATGTTGCTTGCTGGGTGAGACTGATGGAAGAAAGAATGGGGCTATGGGGCATAAAGTTTAATGGTTCGAACTTTTACATATAAACTTATTTTTATTGAAGAATGTGATTAAAAATGAATTATTGAAAAAATAGGGCACAAAGTTTTAAAGAATAATTTCAATAATGTCTTCTTTATATAATTGGTTACACAACTTTTTTTTTTCTGTCCTCTCACAAAATCCTTTTTTTTCTGACATTGAAGCTGAATGTATTCTAAGATTCTTATTCCGCTCCACTTCAGAATGTCAAATAAATTAGCAGAATATAACCAAATAGAGCTCTGAGACTGTAATCCTAATAGAAATTCAGTTCGAAGTTGAAAACCATGAATGAGAGTGTAAATCAAAAGATTCAATTAGAATAGAGACGAAAGGAAGAGATACGAGAATTTTTACTTGGTTGGACAATAGTCTACGCTCACGGGGAAGAGATCATAAAATTTCCATTATACAACTGGTATGAACTAGTCAACATATGTAGTTTCGTACTGTTGGAAAAACGATAAAATTCCACAAATAAGCTTTCACATACAGGGGCTAAATGTACAATATAATTAGACTCCGTGCCCTACAATATTGACAAAAAAGTAATAAATTCTATTAAGATTAGAGTATAATTTTCCCTAAGATAAGGTGCTCCAAATGTGTGAAGAAGCTTACTCTTCTATGAATATTCTGCATTGATTGGTTAGGCTGAATTATTCCACCCATTTTCTCACTTCCATTGGAGCTATCGTTAAAAATTAGTTAGAAACACTATTCAATATATTCTCCTCCATGCCTTCAAATGTATACGAAGGTAGAAGTTGACCTATGAAAGAATTTTTGGGTGTGCTCGTACGTGCTCAGCATGCTAGACAACACTGTCAAAGATTATAAAAAAAAATTATTTTTGTTTCTTTTTATTTCTTTATCCGTCCAATATCCTTCAGTTTATAATAACAATTAGTGATGGAGCCATTGTTTGATTCCTATTTTTGGGGTAAAATGTATTATCGAATAGAGAATTTTTGGAGAATATGTGATTAAAAAGTAAAGATAAATTTTAGATTCATATGCAAAATATTTTATTGTGTGAATATACGTTAAAACAAAATGAGTGAGTAGAAAAAATGGCTTTGGAAAAAAGCCTATCAAATAAGACATTTGTAAATTTTTTTGATAAAAGTTAATGACTGTGTAGTTGATAAAAGTTGTAGATCTTATAAATTTTGTTATTAATCATCTGTTTGATAGAATTAAAATTCAGATTTTTAATAAAAGTCAAAGCAAACAATTAATCTCAACTATATATTTTATAGGACCCACAACTTTTCAACCATATATCTCATCAAGTTTTTATCAAAATTTGGCCTTTATTTGAGTTCAATTTTTTGAGATTAATAGATTTTGGAATATTGATATTTTAAAAAATTGTGCAGTTAAAAAGTAGAGAAAGATTTTCGGAGTTGATCAGAATATTTTATTGTGTGAATATGTAATTGAAAATGAGTTTTGAAAAAATGAAATCAAAAAAGGGCTACTAAAAATACGATTTTAATCCCCATTAAATAAAAGCTAAAATTAATTATTGACTTTGACATGTAACAAGCACTAAATTGCGCATATTTTATGTGAAAATAATTAGATATATGGTATATTTTGTCATAAGGATTTTTTTTATTTTATTTATTTATTTATTTTTTATTGAAAAATGGTTGTTAGAAAGTAGAAAAAAGAAATTGAGGTTTAGATATAAAATTATTTTATTAAAAAAATATATATAATAAAAATGAGTTTTAAAAAAAAATGTGAATCACGACTCGTTAGGTGAACATGCAATAAACTTCATAATTCAATGTGAAAGTAAGCAATTATTCAACGGTGTTCGTCCTACCACGTACGGCGTTGTTATATTAAAGTAAGACAATAAAGTAAAAATATACAACCATTGAAAACGACACTAATTAAACCTAACGTTAAATATTGTGTACAAAATCTAAGTTGAACAATTGACATTTATTTATGAGTATTTGATTTGTGTAAAAATCTAAGTTGAACAACAAACACAAAACAAAATGTTGATTAGAAGACATCAAAAATATTAGAATAGTTTGACAATTAATTTTTATATAAATAAAAATGCTTATATCTATACGTCAATCCAGATAATGAATCAAAATTGTTTATAAGCTAAATATATTCATATTACGGGTTTAACTAACTAAACTACATTTTAATTATATTATATGTTCGTAATATTTACACATTATCACATTTATATTTCAAACTTTTTTGCGTCACATTCTTATTCTCAAATAAACAAAAGTTGTGTCTAATTATGATTTCTCTCGAAAACTTCATCTATGATAGAGTGAAAAAGGGGAGGTTAATTTCACAAACGATTACTGAACTTACTTCAAAATTACAAAACGGTCACTAAAGTTTTAAACTTATAGAAACAGTCACTGACATTTCATGCTCTTTCACAAACGATCACTGAAGTTTTAATTTGTTTCACAAACATTCACTGAATGATCGTTATAATTTCAATTCAAACTTAAAAATTCAAAACAAGTGGATATAGAAACTCGATCATCTTAAGTGCAAATTTATTGGTATTAAATGCCAACAAGTGATTACTTTGCACATGAGATGATCAAGCTTATGTGTAATTATGATTATGTTAGGCCTTTCCATTCATTAATTATGTAATCATAATGGTGTATTTATAACTTCCATTATGGTGTATTTATAAAAATCATAATATGCCTTTCCATTCATTTTTTTATTTTGTTGTAAACCACCATACTCCGGCCATTCCCACCACCGAAAAATGCCACCTCGACCTCTAATTCCCCTCTTACTAATCTTCTTCATCCCATTCTCCTCCTCCACACCACCGCTACTACACCAGTCCCACTTTAACAAACACAAATTTCACCTCAACAAATCAGATTCATATCAACAATACTATGAAATTACACGTCCTTTACCTTTCCACACCCTGATTCCCTCGTGCGCACTCCCAGTCTTCTCCCACGACTTCGAAAACACCATCGGCCTGCCTCCGGCCACCGCCGGCTACTCTTCTCCGGCTAACTGTACTTGGTCCCACGTCTCTCTGCACCTTTCCGTCGCTTCCAATGGGTCCCAGTATGATCGCATTGCCGCCGTGTGGCTTGATGGCGCCGAGCTGCTCCGCACCAGCACCGCTGAGCCCACCCGAGATGGTGTCTTCTGGAAAATTAGCAAGGACATCACCAGGTACTCTTCGATCCTCCGTCAGGAAAACCTCACCCTCTCTGTCATGCTTGAAAACGTCGTTAATGACGTCTATACTGGCGTTTACCGGGTCAATCTCACCTTCTTGTACTATGATATTGGTAGTAATGATACTGGCTCCCACGGAATTAACTTCCCATTGTCATTATTTCCACTGAACCAGAAGTCAACTATCATGAAAGGGAAAGAAAACCCTGTACTTTCAACGTTGAATCGGGAGGAAAACTCGTTGGATTTATACGATAAGCCGGCTGATTTGATTATTCCGATATCTGAAATTGAAAATGAAGGGTTTTGGTTCAGAATCGAGAAGGGTTCCGATGTGAAGTACAAGGGGATTCAGATTCCAGCAAATACATACAAGGCTGTGATCGAGGTTTATGTTTCATTTCATGGAAATGACGAGTTCTGGTATTCGAATCCCCCAGATTCCTATATAGAACTGAACAATTTGGAAACAAAGCGGGGCCATGGTGCTTACCGGGAAGTTCTGGTGTTGCTTGATGATAATATAGTTGGATCAGTGATCCCATTCCCGGTGATATTCACGGGCGGGATCAATCCTTTATTTTGGGAGCCAATAGTTTCTATTGGGGCGTTTGATTTACCTTCCTACGATATTGATATAACCCCATTTTTGGGGATGTTACTTGATGGTAATGTGCATAGTTTCGGGCTGAGAGTAGCTGATGCTATCTCATTCTGGCTTGTGGATGCGAATTTGCATTTATGGTTGGATGATAATGTGAAAGAAGTTCAGGCTATGACGTTTAAATATAGTGCTCCAAATAGTGGAGTTGAGTGCGAATCGAAGTTTCACAAGCTCGATGGATCCTTCGAAGTTGAAGGGAAGAGGAAGAGTGAGGTTTCTGGGTGGGTGAATTCGAGTTTAGGAAATTTGACTACCTACGTTTATCAAAAGTTGAAGTTTGAGAACACGATAAAGTTCAAAAGGAATGGGACTCAGAAGGTTGTGAAGCAAGAAGTGAAGGTGAAAAGAGAATTTAGAGTTGAGTCTGATACAGGTTCCTTGATCTCGCTTACCACTGTGAAGACAAAGTATCCCCTGAAAATCACCAGTTCGACTTTGGCTGGATCAGAGAAGAACACTTACTTGATGATCACAGATCTGGAGCATTCCCTAAAGGAGGAGAGGTCGAATGGGAATTTATCGAGCTCTTTGGTTAACAGTCAACAATCCAAGGGGTGGATGTTTGTACTGGATCATGACGTGCTCTCTGGTGCAGCAACTACTGATCAAAGTTACACTTACAAGGACAATTTCAGTTGCTACTCTCAGACAGTTTCAGCTGCCAATGGCAAGCTTGGGAACAATACCACAAGCCTTCTCTGTTCGTCGTCCTTTTGATCCTTTTCAGCCTCATATCAACTGGAAACAAAAAGTTGTACAAGTCCTTTGTTTCTCCTAAGCCATAGAAGGATTTTGCCAGTTTCTATGTTTGCCTGAATAAGTGTGATTCTGTTGTAGGCTTTGGATTCAATAATAGTACTATCGGCTATGATGGTTTTCTATGTAAAATATCTATTTGCTCAAGTTCATATCCATGTTATTTAGCAAAATTAGTTAAAACTTGACTTCAGCACGATCGGAATTACATTGCTGCAGAAGGCATGGCAGATATTTATAGCTTCTTAAGATCAATCCGCAACTCTCAAAACAAAAAATATTTATTGTTTCTTCTTTTGAATTTTGTTCTTTAGAACTCATACTACTTCTCATGGGGAAACATAGTACAAAGTATTTGCTAAAAGGTTCCTATCATCTGAAAATAATGTGGAAAGAATGTATTTCCTCCGTAGTTGATGGAAAATAAGATTGTACACTTCAAACTTGTAATCTTCATATTCTGGCTTTTCCCTCAGGGCGCCGAAAGTATTTTGTAGATTTTTAGGTTATTTTCCCCTTTTAACTTTAAATATCATACAAAGTAAACTTTATCTACCTTGAAGAGAAAAAGAAAAGAGAAAACTTAGTTATGTATCATTGTGGCAGAAATCAAAAATAAAAGTTTTGGGAACGTGGTTTCTTGCTTTTTCTTCCAACCATTTTTCTATCAAACGAGGTAAGATTACGAGGTGCAAGTTATGTTATTCCGTTTAAATTATATTTATTTTCTTGTTGATGAATATTATGCTAATGAAAGTTATGATATGATATGATATGAAATTTCCATCCGGTATCAAAGATATGATATGTTATGAGCTCTAATCGGATTCTATGATATGACGTATGATATTTTTGACGCGTGATTTAAATATTTTATTCGAAATTGCACCATTAATTCATGTCCTATTGAGTGCTCCCATATACTCATCCAATTTTTCCCTACCTCACAGGTTAGATCAGGTCATTGGCAGGCAATAAGGTGCAGTCGTGGTGCCAAGATTTATGGAACTCAACAAAAATAATCCGGAGTAACAATGCATTTTTTATATTATTTCAGAAACTTCTTGTTTTGTCTTGTAAAGATTTTGATTTACAATTTCAAGATATGTTTTATCGGATTATAAATTTAAGAATATGTTATGCATTATTGGTGAAATTAACATTTATTTATCTAATAAATGTGATATGCACTTTTAGTATTCTTTTGAGTTATGATTTTTTTTTATCAATTATATTGTGCCATTTAAATTTAATATATTATAATGTTAAAGTAATAGTTTTGATAGCGATTTGAAAATTAAATTTTGGGTCATTACAATATTGTTCTATCGGTTTTGGGAAGCCAATATAGCATAGTATATCCGGCATTTGGTCAAGCAAACTTCCACCTGAGGACTGATGTGATCAACATGTTCCAAAATGCGCTACAATTCTTTGGAAGAGCTACTAAGAATCCCAACGCTCATATATCAAGATTTTTGGACATGTGTGCAACTATCGAGTATCCGGGGTGTCCAGTGAAGCAATAAGACTTAGGCTTTTCCCATACACATTGAGAGACTAAACCAGAGAGTGATTAGACACTTGTCCACCTCAAAGCATCACCACATGAACCGATTGAGTCCCACTGAAAAGGATTGCAAAACTAAAGGACGAGATTACCACATTCCAACAATTGGAATCAAAATGCTATTCAGATGTTTGGGAACGATACAAGGGTTTACTCCGACAATACCCACAACATGGATTGCAGAAATGGCTTCAAGTGCAGTATTTCTACATTGGTCTGAATCCGATAAGTAGGGCTAATGTAAACTCTGCATGTGATGGTTCTATCACAAAAAGAACCGCGGATCAAGTCTACCAAATCATGGAGGATCTAGCATTAACTAGTATACTTTGACCTACTAAAAGGACGAGTGGAAAGAGAGCTGCTGAGGCATTCAAAGTTGATTCTTTGACAGCAATTTCAGCACAATTAGTATCATTGGCATAGAAGGTGGATCAGATGAACGCAACCCAGACAATAGGACTGAAATGCAAGCATTGTGGAGGGAATCATAAGAGTGTTGACTGCATCGTGGGTAATCATTTTACTCAGTTAGTAGAGGATGTAAATTATGCTCAAAATTTTCAAAGACAGCAATACAATCAAAATCCTATCACTTACTGCACAGGCTAGAGGAATTACCCAGGTTTCTAATGAAACAACAATCTAGAAGCTCAGATTGCGCCACAACAGACTGCATCATTGGGTTTTTAGCAAACTGAAAATAAATCTTCGTTAGAAGGTTTTGTTACTAAACTAGCGGAGATATTTACCCAACACATACAAAGAATGGATAAAACCTTATAAGTTCAGGGAACTGCCATAAAAAATTTGGAAAATCAGATGGGACAAATAGCGAAAGCAGAGAGACCACCGGAGCACTGCCCAGTGATACTGAGATAAATCTCAAACAACAAATGGTAGTGAAGGTCGTGGAGGAAGAACATATTGAGGCAATAACTACCCATAGTAAAGTTCAACTGCCAGAGATTAATATAAAGAGACCAGTTGCTACAAAAAAAGGTATATACCACGGTTGATGAGCAATTGGAAGAATCAGAGCGGAACAAAGAAGTGGACACAGAAAGAACATTAGATGATCCAAAGGTTAAGGAAATCCTTCATACTATACCATTTTCCACAAAGACTACAAAAGAAAAAGCTCGATGATCAATTCAAAAAGTTCCTGGAGATCAATTCAAAAAGTTCCTGGATATGCTAAAAAGGTCCACATCAATATTCCATTCATCGATGCTATATGATAGATCCTGATGTATGCAAAGTTTCTGAAGAACGTGTTATCTAAGAAATAAAACTTCCAGACTGGGAAGAAATGACATTGACCGAGGAGAGCAGTGCATTGTTGCAAAATAAATTGCCCCAAAACTAAAGGACCCATGGAGTTTCACTTTACCTATTTCACCAGGCAAAGAATTTCATTTTAATGCTTTATGTGATACTGGTGCAAGTGTGAATTTAATGCATTTGCCTACTTTTAGGAAAATAGGAGTTGGGGACGTCAAATGATCGAATGTGACGCTGCAGCTGGTAGATATGAGCATTAGATACTCATAAGGCAAGGTTGAAGATGTACTAATCAAGGTCGAACTTCCTTGCTATGGACCTCGAAGACGACCACAATATGTCAATTATCTTAGGTTGACCCTTTTTAGCAACAAGTCGAACTTTGATTGACACGGAAAAGGATGAGATGACCACGAGGGTGGAGGACACACATGAGATCTTTAAATTACATAATCCACCCAAGCAACCATTAGTCCTAGAGGTGGCCAAATATATTGTTGAAAAAATTCATCAAAGGTCGAAGGAGACAAAGCCTAAACGTCTAGGGAACTTTGCTAGAGATGATAATAGAGAGCTCAAGGTTTGGAGGGTAAAAAGATGATGTAAAGTTGGAAATTGCAACGAATGTAAGGCTGCAAGACTCCAGCGCGAACCGTCGTGATCAATCCCTCCATATAGTGTAGCTAAAGACTATAAATTAAGCGCTTATTGGAGACAACCCAATTTTCTAAACTTTTTTTTATTTTGCTTTCTGTACCGCATTTCATAAATATTTATTTTGATTATTAGTTTGCATTAGACTTAGTCACGTTTCAATTCATAGGGTATCACCATCTTGTCATGTTTTCCCTTAGGGCATTGAATTTATTGTTAATTATTTAGATTGTTTGGGTTAAGTAACACATGTTCTAAATTACATGATCTTTAATGTTTGATTTGACCGCTATGTTTAGGAACATGACGTCGTGAAACACTCAAGCCAACTAAGACTAATAGAAAAGCATGATGAAAAAGATTGTCGAACCCCCACACATAGTGCCACGCACCTTCATCAGAAAAAATCGGGGAGTACCTTATTCATCATTTTCTTTCCATGTCTCTTATATTCTTACTTATGCTTTATGACATTGAGTACAATGTCGGTTTTATATTTAGGGTGTGAAAAACTTAAGTTTTTACTTTTCTTGTGTTTTTTAGCATTTGTGTGTTTGTTCTTCGTTATTGCTTTGATATATAATAATAAAAAATTTGAAAAAATTTGAAAAATTTTCAACAACATATATATATATATATATGATGCATACTAGACTGATTGAGACTTAACATTGCAAAGTTTGATATTGTATGTGCACTAAAATTAAGTTGGACAGTGTGATGATATGAGTTGATTCATATAATTGATAGGTTGATATAGTTGGACATAGATGCTTTACCTAAA
>CAIGRH010286353.1:0-11429 GCA_903798295.1 Fraxinus nigra | reverse complement strand
GACATTACAGTCGAGGTTAGTTGACCGATAACTATTAATTGTTGTCATTATTTTGTTTTATTTTCTACTATGCTTATATTTAAATTTATTTTTCCACACCTTTAGGAGTCAGCTGGTGGACGAACCGTATCATCCACAGTACTCTTGGGACGATGCTCAGGAAGATAGGTACACTGGTATTGGTAGCAATGATTATGGTGCATTCCATAGGTTAGATGATGATGATGACCATTAAACCACTTATTGTTGTACTCGTTCGACGTAGTTTGAATTAAATTTGAAGAAAATTTATCTAATTTATGCAATGTCTATTTCATTTTGTCTAAATGTGTTGCAATGTTAGTATAAATATCATATGAAATTTGCAGTGTTATTATTAATATCAAAAAAATGTAATATGTGTATATTTAAAATTATTAATGCAAAACAAAAGATAAAAATAATACATTAAAAAAAGACCAAAATATAAAAAATACTAAACAAAACAATTGAAAGATAAAAAAAAATTAAATAATATTGTCAGCCGCGAGAATTGCGGCTGACAACATTTTATTCACACGCAAAGGCCTGTTGTGACAGACGTTTGCATGTGAAGAGGCTTTGCCTTGCTAAAAAGGCAAGGCAAAGCTTATATCATTTTCCTGCGCGCGGCGCACAAGAGAATGAAACTATCATAACATAATCATATTGTTGCTCTTCAGTCTCTATTTGAAAGTATCAAACATGAGCTCAATCAACATCGCTCATGTGTATTCGTGCAAAATAACATAAACTACATATACATGACAATGGACCTAAATAATTTTTCAAATAAATATAAAAACAAGTCATGAACTTAAAACCCTTCAAAATACCACAAATTACCGGTTCAAAAAAGTACATATTTTTTTCCCAATAAAAATCATATTATTTTGTTATTTACTCTCTTCCCACCACTCTAAGTGTACTAAATTTGATTAGACACAGATGAAATTCGAATATGTGTAGAGCACCACTCTTTCATCACCACCATTTCATGTTCAACTGTATCAATGGCAGGTGAGAGAACACCAACGCAGCCCCTTTAATAGGAAACGTCTGGGCGAATTTTTTTTAAAATTTTAATCATATTTTTGATCGTTGAATGTATAACTTTCATTTCTTTATTCCAAATAATATGACATTCACGTGATAAAACTTTGTGGTATTCATTGCTTTTTACCTTGCATTGTCAATTGTACTCATTTACCACTTTCCTTTCAAATAATGCAGATACTTTGAAAATGGGGGTTAAAAAGACTTTTTTTTCCGCAATTTGTACTTTGAATGCTGGTTTACAAGATTGTGGGTGGGGGCCATTGATGCGATTCGAAAATCAATTATCTTGGATAAAATTGCGCCCAGACAAGGGTTGTATGTCCTCCATGTATGTATTTGTATTAAGATAAAATGAACTCGAAATCCACCTGCAACACCATTAACATGAACAAATTTCAATGGCTAGACGATGATATAACATGCATTTATCGTAGGACACATAATGATCATCTAAAACAAGTTTGGCATTATATTATATCTATTGAAAAATCAAGTTCTCAATTAAAGTTTATTTTATTAGATAAAAAAAGTAAGGCATTTAAATTTGTTAGAGGGGCGAAAAAGTTCAAAACATTTTTGCAAAGATTATTATAAGATGACATTTTTGAAAATATCAATCCAAAAAGTGACAGGGTACAATTTCCTCAGTTCAAAATTTTTTTTTTCTTTTAAAACTCATTTTCAATCATACATTATCACAATAAAATATTTCACATGTAAGCCCCTATTTGGTACACATTAAAATTTTTATTCTCATTCTTCTACTAATTTTCAACCACATTCTTCAATAAAATAATATTTTCCATCATATTAATTTTTCATTTTTTTTCAACTACACATTATCCATCAATATATTATTCCAAAATACATTCTTTCAAAATAATGTGGCTCAAACACAGCCTAAATTTAAAAAAATTCGTACTTTTCAATTACACATTCTCCAAAAAAAAAAAATTATTCTAAAACTTATTTTCCCCAAAAATCTATTTTTAATGGACATTAAACAGGGGCCATGTTAACTATATGAAACAACTTTAGAGGCACCACAAAATATGAGTAACATATTACATTATTCTTCTAGCACCTTTTACACCACTATTTGCCACCATCAAATTATATTTACTCATCTAAAACTACTCCACACCATTGTCGGTTACCACCACCACCACCACAAAGCATGAATAAATATATGGTACCCCATTTGAAACAACATCATCATCACAACTAAAAAATACGAGTTAACTTATATGTTATCTGTATCATATAAATCCACACTACTGTCTACCAACAACGCTCAACAAAATACGAATAACACATTGTGACCCTGTTTGATTTAGTTAAAAAAGTTGAGAGAAATTTAAATCAAAGTCAATAATTAATTTTAATCATACATTTCATGAATTCACAACTTTTTTTAAAATTTACTAAAAGTTTTACTTTTAGCTAACCAAACAAGAACTATACTAATTGCCTTAAACCACTCTCTATCATTCTCTACCATCGCCGCCGCCACCACAAACACAAGTAACACATTATGTTACTCGTCTAGAGTCACTCCACATTATTGTCGCCACCACCACCACAAATAAATGAGTAACAAATATGTTATTATCTAAACAAAGACGCCACCAAAAGACAACTAATATATATTTTACCTGATTGAAAAAACTCCATACAACAACCTACCAACACCGTCGCCATAAAACACTACTAACGAATTATGTAACTTGTCTAAAACGACACCATATAATTCTCTGTCATCATTGCCACCGCAAAACAAAAGTAAGATAATGTTACTCGTGTGAAACAACACTACTACCTAAAAATATGAGTAACATATATGATACCCATCTGAAATAACTCCACATCACTGTCTACCAACATTGCCACCACCAACACACGAGTAACACATTATGTTACTCATATAAGATCACTCTACACCATTGAGAGATTATTTATATCCCTATATCTACTACTTCAATGGTAAATGTGTTGGTCGTTATTGCCTAAGTAAAGTATGGTTCTATCAGTGTAGATCTCTCTATGAATGTAAAGGAGAGCCTTGGGTTGAGAGTAACCCCAGTAAGGTAAGAATTTATGGAAAGGACAACAAAAAAATTGCTAGTCTTTAGAATCAATATCTGGAAGCAAAATTGGGATAATTCAATTTTATATTAAATACTATAATTATTTAGCTTATGTTTTATCTAGATGAATGAATGTTTGTGATCAATAGTGTTATCAAATCTAAAAGTAATCGTTGTGACTAATTCGAAGAATGCAATTTATACGAATAAATCAATATAAGAAAGGCCTAGGGAATGGTTTCACCTAACTATCAATTATGTCCAGTTATTCTAATCAATTTTTCCATGTTTAAAAGCAAAAATCCTCATGTATTTCTCTCCCCTCTTTCGAGTGCTGACTAGAAATTAATCCTAGATTTCGATTCCAATATCTCTATTCTTACTCAAGTCAAAGATTTATCAAGTTCATGATTCTTTTATGGAGTAAGCTTCATAGATCCTATACTTTATCTCGAAATTCATAAAATCTATGTTATGTCAACCCTATGAACACGCCTAAAGTCCCTTCTCTCGAATGTCGAAATTGACTAGCATCTATTCATTCAATTATTGATCAAGTAATTAAAAGCATTAATTTCATGGCACAACATATGTGGAGAATCTAACATAAATAACTATAATAGAATCAAACCATAATCTCAAGTTCAGCTACATCAAGCTCTAGATAAATTGTTTAGTTCATGATGGAATTCATAAAACCCATACAATTTGTATGAGAAAAACATAAGAAAAGAAAGATAAACTCTTCGAAGCTTTAATTGAGTTTCCTCTTGATATTCTACATGCCTCATTGCTTGATTCTTTTTTTGTTCTGTTTGTTCTTGGTCTTGTTTCACTTATTTTAATTGTTGTTCTTGACTCGATGATTCCCCTCCGCCCCCCCAAATTGTGGTCTCTAGGTTTATATTTATAACCTCTTGAAGTTTTGGAAGAATTAGGGTTGGATTAGACCAGAAAGAATCCAAAAATATCGAAATTATTTTCCCGCGCGGGCGGCGCCTTGGCGCTAGTGTCTCAATGCCGCGATCTGTCCTTTTGGTGGTACTGCAACGCCACACATGCTGCTTCTACTGCTACATCTGGGCGTTGCAATGCCCTTTCCTCTGCTTTTCTAGTGGCGCTACAACGCTATTGTGCATGCATCTTTTTATTCATTCTTCTTCATTCGCGTAGCTTCATTTTTCCCTTTTTCACCACTTCAACCACCTTACACAACATTAAAACCACACATTAATACGTCCAAAACTTATAAGAATTAACTAAATATCAAGCTTAAGTGGCATTGACATAATGAGTGAAACATCACTCATCAAACACCCCAAAACTTAATATTTTGCTAATCCTCGAGCTAATACCAAACCAAAGAAAATCACTAACAAGCACAAGAACAAAAAAACCTAAGAAAAGAAAACATCTCAACAAATTTAGTTAGATAGTTTGCCTTCATAGCTCATGATTGAAAACATAATATCAACTTTATGAACCACTCCAAGGTTATGACGCAAAAGCTAAATTCTCACCTATTCAATGCAAAATGTGTGTGTTTATGAAGAGTTAAGTACAATGTCGTACAATAATAAGTTGATCCAGACCTTAAAAGTCAAATATTACCTTACTTCACTAGTGGAATTCATACACCCCAAACTTGTTTTCTTTTCACTTCCCGATGTATATTTTAAAGTTGATTTTCAATACTAATTTCTTACACCACTCAAATTTGATTAGATTTTACTAGTTACAGTTCATCATATCAACAAATAATGATTCTTCTTATTTTTGACTGCTTCAACCCCAAGAATCAACCAAGTTACTAACCCTCTATCAAATGTCTAATCTTCTAAAACAAGTGTTGGGACTTAATCAAGGCAAGTGGTGCGTCTTCTGTTTTGTGTACCTACTTTTTCAAATATATATGTTCTTTAATTAATCTTATGTGCGGGTGTCTCTACATTAAGCTTGTTAAATGACCCTTGTAACAAGTTATAGACCGATGACTTTCAAATCAGATAATTTTAGGGCACCGGGTTTAAACCTTTGCAGGCTTAATCACTCGAGTCATAAAAAATACGAAGAGACATTTCACAATGAGATTATTCTAGTTGTCCTCATTGGGATCTTTTAAGGTAGCTTCACAACAAGACATCTTTTTCTCTTTTATACAGTGATTAGTGCAATGCCCCTTATTAAATACTCATTCTAAAAAATCGACCCCTAACTTAAGGTTTTTGCTCAATTTTCATCATATTGGTCTAAGACAGTCTACACAAAATTTAGAGTATATGAAATCCATATTTATCTCAAAGTTTCACTACAATAGCTTAACCACTCAAACATCTTAAATTTGGTTTTTAAGGATATAATCATGTTTAGTGGTTGTTTGGATTTAGCATCTAAGTTCTCTATTTCAACTTATAAACAATCAACTCACGTGCATAAAATTTCATGTTCCGCATGAATAAACAAAAAAAAATTAACTAAAATATATAACCTATTCATGATCCATAAACTAACATGTCATCAATAATATACATCATTGTTGACAGGACTATCTAATTCACACAAGCATGCAAAACACGTAAAAAAAATTTAACATGCAAACAAATCACAAAAATCAATTTATAATATCCCCTTAAACTTAAACTGAACGTTGTCCCCAATGTAAAAGTAAAGAAAAATGAGTAAGGCTTCCCTAAATTATCGGCGTTGGCTATGGTGTTTTGGTGCTTATGATGCTAGGTTTGATGGATGCGTATCCTATCTTCTCCCCCTAACTTGAAATTTATCCCGTTTTCTCCTTGTTAATGTTGGTTTGAGTGTTCTGCGATGTCGTGTTCCTGAAAATTCAAATTCTAAATATTAAATACATGGAATAAAGGTTACTTAACTCAAATATCTAATAACTAACTTAATTATTCAAGGACCTAAGGGGAGATGGGATATGAATGATGATTCATAAATAAACTATAAAATAAAATAAATTATCATATAACTCGAAAATAGAATAAATAAAAAGGAAAGAAAGCTTGAATTGTCTCCCAAAAAGCGATCATTTAACATCATTAACTTGACTTAACCGGCCAATAAAAAGGGAAGAAAGCTCTCTTGTTTCTAAACTTTATCATTGTCCTTGTATTCTTCTTCACTATAGCACGGTCAATAAAATTGGATGGCTTAAATTCCAGTATAGCTTTCAAAACCTCTTTTGGTTTGACAATGTTTGGAAGTTTCAAAGGCTTTTCCACATAACTTTCCTTTTTGTCAGATAGATAAGTTCCATGAGCCAATAGGGAGTCAACCACTTCCTTGGTTCCTAAGTATTTACCGGTAATAGATGTATCACTTGCTGAATAACTGGTTGACATGTACTGCACTAGAGGATCATAGAATAATTCCTTTTTTCTTCTATCACCTACAATTATTTCAACTAATTGGATCATATTGCAAGTGTCAACTTTTCTGGAGGTTTCTTTACTTGATAGATGATGAAATTTAATTTCTCTTCATTAACCCACAGTGTCAACTTTCCTTTTTATACATCAATCAATGCTCTTCCAATAACTAGAATGGGTTAATCAATAATCAATGCTAACTTCTCATCCTCTTCCATGTCCAAAGTTTACTAGAAAGATGAACTTATCAACCTTTACCAATACATATTATATAATCCCCCCATGGTCGATGATGGATATATTTGCCAGTTGCAATAAGATGGTAGTTGGCTTCACCTCTCCAAGATCCAACTTCTTGAATAAGGAGAGGGGCATTAGATTGATGTTAGCCCCCAAATCACACAAAGCCTTATCAATGGTAGACTCCCCAATCCTGCATGAAATTGTAAAGCTTCTTGGATCTTTCAATTTCTATGGGAGCTTCTTTTGAAGAATTGTACTGCATTCATGTGTCAGCTGTCAACTTTACTATCTCGAACTCCTCTAACTTTCTTCTTTGACATCGCTTCCTTTAGAAACTTGGCATAGTTAGACATTTTGGCCAAGACATCTGCAAAAGGAATGTTGACGTCGATATTCTTGAAAACCTCTAGGAATTTTGCAAGCTTCTCATCAATTTTCTTCTTCATAAATCTCTATAGGAATGGTAGTTGTGTCATCAAAATGGATGGATTATCTAGGAATGAGATTGAGTAAGGCTTGTGAGTCTCTTTTGTTGTTTCTGCCTCAGTCTTCTACTCTTCAACTAGCTTTTCCTCTATAAGCATGGGATTCGTTGTAGGCACCACAGCTTTTCTAGGCTTCCTTTCTTCAACTACTCTTCCATTCCTTAATGTGATAGCATTGCAGTGCTCCCTTAGGTTGACCTCTGTGTCACTGAGAATTTTCCTTTCTGTTGGGATTATATTGCAGTTACTATTTGACCAAGTTTCACCTCCAAATTTTTCACTGTGGCTACCAAGTTGGTTATATGACTCTTGATGTTGTCAAGTCTTAACTCATCTTTGTTGAACCTCGATCTAGTCTTTGAAATAAAGGTTTCCAATATATTCTCCAGTAATGGTTTTCCTTCAGATGCCTGATTATTGAACCCCAAGTGGTGGCTGCAGCACATTCGCATTGTTACCATAAGAGAGGTTCTCATGGTTTTGTAGTCCTAGATGGTACTGGTTTGTTGAGTAATTTCCTCTCTGATTGAAGTTTTTGCTGTTCACATACTGGACGTGTTCATTCTTACGATATGAAATGGAAGAAACCATGATAGAATCTGATTTCTTCGGAGTTTTATGTGAGATCAATGTAGCTATTTGAATAGTGAGAGATGACATCTAAGCTACAAAGGTTGTAATGGGATCTACCTCATAAAGGCCAGCAACTTTTTTATACTTGAACGCTCACTTGGCCATTGATAGCTATTAGTAGGTTTCTCATCCAGCAATGCATAGGCCACATCTAGAGTCTTGGTCATCAAGGCGTCACTTGATGCTAGATTTACCACTGTCTGTGTCTAACCATTCAAACCATTGTAAAAGGTCTGTATCTGCATCCAATTTGGATAACCATAATGAAGGAATCTTCTAAATAGATCTTAATATCTCTCCCATGCTTTATAGAATAGCTCGAAGTTTGACTATCTAAACTTTCCAATTTCACTCCGCAATTGAGCTGTCTTGGAGGGTGAAACTTCTGAGCTATCCTCTCCCAATTCATGATGGGTCCATATGGAAAATATTGGAACCATGCTTTGGCTTTATCTCTTAAAGAAAAGGAAAATAAGCGTAGTTTGATGGCGTTTTCAATAATACCATTCATCTTGACAGTATCACCGATTTTGATAAATGAACCAATATGAACATTTGGATCTTCTATTGAAGAATCCCTAAACTGGTTCTGTTATACCATGTGTATCAATCCTAGCTTTAGCTCGAAATTATTTGCAACTACTGCCTGGCATACAATATCATAATAGTTATCATTCACAATTGGCTTAACATAGTCTCTAATAGCCCGTTGTTGATTATTTTGATTTGCTATTTGTTCTGCTTGCTCTGATATTGCTTCGAGTTCGTTTCTCATAATACCCCTTCAAAATTTGAAAGTTGGTTCTAGTTCAGGATCAATAGGTAGTAGTCCAACACTCCTCGATCTTCACATAAACCTGAAACAAAAACAGTAAACTAATTAAAAGTAAATAAATTTAAATTAAAACAAAAGCTACTTGTCATGCGTTTTCTACAATGTGATTTTGTAGCAAATATATGGTGTCAAGTTTTGTAATATAATATGGGAGTTAACAGTGTCGAACTCACATTGATTGTAATTCAATTTTCTACGAAGTACTATAATTATTTAGCTTATGCTTTATCTAGATGAATGAATGTTTGTGATCAATAGTGTTATCTAATCTAAAAGTGATCGTTGTGACTAATTCAAAGAATGCAATTTATATGAATAAATCAATATAAGAAAGGCCCAGGAAATGATTTCACATAATTATCAATTATGATTCAATTATGTCCAGTTATTCTAGTCAATTTTTCTATATTTAAAAGCAAGAATCCTAATGTATTTCTCTTTACTCTCTCGAGTTCCAGCTAGAAATTTATCTTAGATTTCGATTCCAAAATCTCTATTCCGAATCAAAGTCAAAGATTTATCGAGATCGTGATTCTTTTATGGAGTAAGCTTCATAAATTCTATATTTTCTCTCGAAATCCATAAAATCTATATTGTGTCAATCATATGAACACACCTAAATTCTCCTCTCGAGTGTCGTAATTGACTAGCATATATTCGTTCAATTATTGGTCAAGTAGTTGAAAGCATTAATTTCATGTCGCAATTAAACTTATGTGGAAAATCAAACAGAATTAACTATAATAGAATCAAACAATAATCTCAAATTCGGCTATATCAAACCCTAGATAAATTGTTTAGTTCATGATGAAATTCATAAAATCTATACAATTTGTATGAGAAAATATAAGGAAGCAAGGAAAGATAAACTCTCTCGAAGCTTTAATTGAGTTTCCCCTTGATGTTCTCCTCGCCTTCTTGCTTGATTCTTTTTTTCCCCTCCACGTTCTTGCCCGTGTTTGCCTCCTTTTAATTGTTGCTCTCAACTCGATGATCTCTTGAAGGAAACCTAGCATGTGGAAAACTGATTTTTACAGTTTATCCCAGACTTTCTGTAATTTTACATGATCAGAATTTTGATGGAATTCTTTCTTTTGTACACATGTATGGAAGAACAAATTTAATCAAAGATAATAATGTACTTTTTTCAATTTCATATCTTGTGAGTTATGCTATCCATAACCAACATAATATGACAACTGATAAAGAACCTAAAGGAATAAAGATCGACCCTTTATTTTCTGATTACCTTGAATACAAGGAAACATAATTTGAATGGTTAATACAACCATCAAGAAAATCTTTGGAAATTAATGTTAGTGAACAAAGAACCTTGATAAAGGAACAAAGACCACTTCTAACAAGAAACTTGTCTTTTAACAGAAAACCTCTTCCAGTAAGATGGAAAGATAATTTTGAAGCAGAAACCAGTCAAAGCAGACAATTAAAACAACTAAGCGAGACTGTTAACAAAATGGTAGAAACCATTTATGGTAAAGAAACCTTTAATGAAGATGAAGAATAACTTAATATGTCAATACCAGATATATTAAGAGAAGTTCACTCTATTAAATAAAGCATTGAAGAAATTATAGAAATCCTCAAAACTTTTCAGGAAAAAAACGAAAAGGCCATGGAAAAACATTCTGCTGTTGTTATAGCAAGAGTAAACCTAGCATGTGGAAAACTAATGTTCTCCACGCCTCCTTGCTTGATTTTTTTTTCCTCCACGTTCTTGCTCGTGTTTGCCTCCTTTTAATTGTTGCTCTCAACTCGATGATCCCCCGAATTGTGGTCTCTAGGGTTATATTTATAGTCTCTTGAAGTCTTGGTAGAATTATGGTTGGATTAGGTCACGAAAAGAACCTAAAAATATCGAAATTCTTTTCCCACAGGGCAGCGTCTCAAAGCTAGTGTCTCAGCACCACGGTTGTCCTTCTGGTGGCGCTACGGTGCCACATACACTGCTTTTACTGCCACGTCCGAGCGTGGCGACGACCTTTCCTTTGAAATTTTTTTTTTTTTGGAGAATGTATAGTTGAAGATGAGTTTGGGAAAAATTTGATCTTTAAAAATGAGATGAAATGTGAAAAAATGATATCATTGTTGATAATTACTACGGGTGTGCATTAAATTAAAATTTAGAAAAATGATTAGTAAAGTACCAAGGGGCAACAAGAAAAGATACAAGAAATGAGTAGGGGAACATGCAAGAAAAATTTAGAAGTACATAATTTAAGGACAAGTAGAGAAATGCTCTCATGTGCAATTCACAATTTCTTACGTGACAATGGTTAAAGAGAATCGCGATGAGTTTTCTTATTTAGAAGACTTAATGCGAAAATTGCAATATAAGAATCAAATTACAAGATTAAAAAATATATATATGATAAGCATTTTAATCAAGAAAACAAACAAAAAGTTCGAGGGATGCCGCGAAATCATCTTGGTGGCATATTGACTTCATGAGATGTAGTGGTGGTGGTGGAGGATGATGAGGATGAGGTAATGGTACTGGTCTTATTGTTTATTGGAGAGATGATAGAGACGTGGTGATGAGGAAACATAAGATGAGGTATACTAATAAGGTTCTTAATTAAATTAATTAGGATAAATATAATTAAGTTATAATTAAATTACGGTAAATAAATAATATAATTTATATATATCTTTCTATATA
>CAIGRH010286348.1:0-10982 GCA_903798295.1 Fraxinus nigra | reverse complement strand
GGACTTAAATATTTGGGCTTACGTAATTGGACTAAAAATGTTAAATTTTAATAATTGGGCTCGAAATTAATAATAATTGGATTTAAATAAAATAAATCGAAATTGATAATAAAATTATTATTTGGGATTGGATTCGATCGAATAGATTTGAATTCGTTTTTATAACGACTAGACGAGCGCGCTTTCTCTTTAAAATTAGGGTTAAAGTTTAGCGACACGTTTTTCGAGAAAACTAATTTTATATTAATTAAAAGTTCTCGGTCGCTACAGGAGTGGTCGCAGCAGCTGACTCTCCAAGTTTGTAGAAATTGTACGTTCTTTACAAAATGGTAATTTAAGACAATATCTTAGAGAAATATTATTTTGCGTCCCCCACCCATCAAGTAACTAAGCAAATACAATATATAGCCATGAAGATATGTATCAAACTATGCTGCCCTCCAAGCTGTAAGTTATGGTTTGGCTACTAGTTGGAGGGTAATAGACCATTTGTAAAATACCAGGGGTTTTTTTTTTTCCAACTAATACCTTTTACCGCTATGTGAAGGGATAGTTTTTTTTTCAAGTCAATATGTAGCAAATTTGTTTCCACAAACCAATGACAAGTTCATTGGATTATCGTGCAAACTATTGATCTTCCCTAGTTGGCTTATTTCGTATGTATAATTTTTTTTCTCTTTTACTATGTGTGCATGTCATGACTCGTGCATGATTTTCTTCTGTAATATTGTAACTCTAACTCGATATTTAGACAGGGATATGACGCGACAGTTAAAGAGCTCGAGAGCCTCTTGTCTCTTCTTTCAGAGAAGAAAAATAAAATTGAGCAGGAATAAGCTTAGACAATTTACATATTCTGCTCGACTTTCTGCTGTATATAAAAAAGAGAAGGCTTGACGAGCTCATTGAGGTTATTGAACTTGATTTTCTTGTTTTCTGGCTTTGTCACATTAACCATTTCCTATGCTAGCTAATGTAACTTTCTTGTTGCCCCCCGGGGCATAGCTCAGTGGTGCAAAAGATAGGAGTGAGGTAGTCTCAACTGAGCTGACAGCCGTAGTGTGAGGGTTCAATTTCTGCCTCTAACGAAGTTTGGAATTGGATTCTTTGTGGGCACCAGTATGGCAGCTCTTATACCCTAGCCTACTGAGGCACATTTCGCGATTTACCCCTCAAGGTTGGGGTTCAACCTTTAATGTAACTTTCTTGTTTGGGCAAGTAGAATTTCCATAGGGCTAATAGAAGTCTGGGTGAAACACATTTAGAACAGGAGGGAATATGATTCCACAAACAGCCTAATAGGAGGCTGCATTTACTAGTAAGCAAAGGTTTTCTCTTACTGTGTCATATACCTTGGCATCAATAAACTTCCAAGGTATCATTTTGGAAAATCCAAAAAGAAGAGCGTTTCTGCGATTCTTTTATGAATTATAGGGGTAAAAGATATCTGGTACTTTGAGATGTTACAACACATTCCCTGTTTATTATAGAATGTTAACTGGCCTATAATAAGTTCATCGTCTCTGTGAAGCCTATTGACCTACTTTTCTCTATGTTTGTTGTTAATGACACATTTTGCCCTCACCTCAAACAAACCATGATATCTTTTAATATTGTTTTAAATTGTCATCCAGATTCAAGCTGACCTTCATTACATTAAAGAAGATATTCAGGCAATGGAGAGGCGTCGAATAGAGCTGTATCGCGCAAGGGAACAATATTCTGCCAAAATGGACGTCCCCATTTAAAAAACATGTGGCAATCCCCGATTGATAAATGTAGTGATGCCATTGTCTCTAGGGCCCCTGGAGCACAAATGCTTTGTCTCATATGAGTTCAGGTACTTCAGAAAACTGTAAAACTGATGCAAAAACTACTGCTAGTCATTTAATCCTGAGAAAAGATGCTTCTGGTGGATCAGATTCTCAAAACATTACTCAATCAAGCCTGGCAACGGCAAAAGAGAGGCGGGTTCACGCACAGGTCAGTACACTTTCAGCATTACTGCCATTACACCATCATGTTAATGTTTGATCATTTTGGGAATGACAGATGATAGTTTTAAATAATAAATGGAGGAAAGTCAATATTTTTTTATCAACAGAGGCAAACTATAGGTGGTAATTGCCCAAATGCGAGTTTTAAGAATACATTATAATCCCTGCAAAGTATTTGGGCTTATTTTTATTTGAGAGTTGACAGACTTCAATTACATATTCTGTCTTTCAGGCATGCAATTTTTCAGCTCCTATTGAAGTGCTTTGAATACACCAGCCCAATTGTCGTAGTTGCTAAGTACATATATTAACGGTCACCGCTGAAACTGTCGATTTGGTTTGGCTCTGTGTTAAAAGTAATTTATTCTTTGTCAAATTGTTCACCATAATTTGTTATGTTGCAACAGTTTAATGATCTACGAGATTGTTATTTGCTAAAGCGAAGGTATTGGGTGTCACAGGAGCAGCAACAAAGGGATTCGCCTGGTTTGAATAGGGAAAGTTGCAGTGTAGGTCTTGAGGATTTTCAGTCTGTTCTATCTACCTTCATGCGATGCAGGTAAGTAAGTTATTTTTTCTCCCCAAGAGATTTTACGATCTCTTGTTTAAAGACAACTCACAGGGAAAATTTGTTTGGTTGGTCAATTAGTCGGCTACGGTTTGTTATGGAACTAAGGCATGGAGATATTTTTTCACTCAGCTAATATTGTATCAAGGTATGTTGAGTTTTCTGAATGTTGCGCAGACTTTTCTCAAGTTCTCTATTCAAAAGAGAGCAGAAGTTTGGACCAGACCTTTCAGCACAGCTTAGGTATAGTAAGCCAATCATTTGAAGAGCATTAAGGATGACTGGAAGATGTATATGGTTAATTTTGGAACTTTTATTTACTTTTTTAGACAAGTGCTGACGATGGAAGCGATTAATCACTTGTTAAGGCCTGTATGGAAGTCCTAATGTAGCTTAGATTTTCTGTGATTCATTGGCGACTCATGGGAACAGTGGTGCTGGCTTATCTACAAAACAATTTAGTTGTATTCTTTTCACTAATCAGTTCTAATCTTAAATAGTGGGGAGACTAATACTATTTAGGTTTTGGAATGTACATATGTTCTTCTGATAATAGTGGTAGTCTGGGTGTATGATAGCCACCATCTGACAATCAGGAAAACCTGACCATATATACCTCTGGAGAGTCTTGAAACATTGAGTTCTTTCGTTTTATCATTTTTTTGAATCAAATATTGGTTATAATCTCTTTCAAATTGTTTCTTTTCAGACCCGTCTGTCTTGTGGAAGGTTTACCCATATTGTGCCTCAAAATTTCTTTTAACTGCTGCAGTATAGAATTTGACAGAGATGATGAATTATTTGCTACTGCTGGAGTATCAAAGCGTATCAAGGTTTTTGATTTTTCATCGGTTGGTATTTGGAAATGTTCCAAGACTTATTGAGACGGTGTAGTTTTGGTTTTTTTTTTTTTTGGAATGGAGCTGTTTATACATCATTTGCTATTTTTATACTGTAGGATGGGACATTTGTTTATAATATAGGCATAGTTGCTTCAACTTTCATCTAGAATTTGTGTTTACACTATACAAAACATAGATCAAATAAAATTTGTTTTTATAAATTGCATTTTCTATGGAGATGAAATTCTCCAGTGAGGCTTCACTTAACTTTTCAGGTGCTAACTTTCTTGGCAAGACACTGTAATATGAATGCAATCTTCTTAAGATCACTTTTTCAGTTTCAAGACCAAAAAAAGTTATATGATGATTGCTCTCCAGGTGGTTAACGAACCAGCCAATGCACAACGTCCTGTTGTGGAAATGTCCACATGATCCAAACTCAGCTGTTTAAGTTGGAACAAGTACACAAAAAATCATATAGCGGCGTAGTAACTATTTGCGATGTGACTACATGTCAGGTATTATCTAAGCCCAAGAACTTGTCTGCTTGTTCTCCCTTGGTCCTCGCTCTCAAACTACATATTTATTTGTATCTATTCAGAGTGTGATGGAGTATGAAGAGCATGAAAAAGGAGCTTGGACTGTTGATTTTTCACGTACCGAGCCTTCAATGCATGTATCTGGCAGTGATGATTGCAAGGTGCTTGAATTTTCACTGTATTATTCTCGAGGTGCTTCTTTTGTATTGCGAAAATATTATCATCTGTACGACAGTCTGTCTCCTATTCTAGGGTATCTTGACATCTTGTGTTCCAAAATCGACAATGATTGTACATTTTGATTGGAAAATCTGAACATAGGCAATAGGAACTTGAGTGTAGTGCATGTTTGTCAAAGCTTATAATTCTTTATAAGCAGTGGGTGCCAAAGAACGTGTTATTAAAAAATATGTAAAAGTCATGGATCCTACAGAATATATGAATAAATATAGAGTCTGACCAACTTATAAGCAATTGTTATAATTATAAACAGGGGTATGATATATCCAGAACATGTTTGTTTTCGAGAATGTATGGATAAATATAGAGTTTTCGGGAATTTTATTTATTTATTTTGTCCTATGAGCTTAGCAAAAATAACTCAAACCATACTAGCAGGATAAATTCTACACAAAAGGTCTAATGCTCGTGTATCTTGTAGGTTGGTTCTGCAGATCATAACATTCATTATTTTGACTTGAGAAATATTAGCAAGCCGTTGCATATCTTCGAGAATGTTAAAGTTGATGTGATACTCGTGAATTTCTCCTTCAGCTATGCACATTTAGAGGACATGCGAATGAGAAGAATTTTGTCTGTCTTAACAGTATAGTGACTACATAGCCTGTGGCAGCAAAACAAATGAAGTGTTTGTCTATCACATGGTATGTTGATGTTAGACTGAAACTGTCATTCTTACTTGAAACTAGATCATCTAGTGGTGTGTGATTTTTAATCCGAATTCGGGTTTTGTGCAGGCTATTTTAAAATCAGCAACTTGTTATAGATTTAGTTCTGATACCGATGAGGCTGATGAAGACGCTGGCTCATACTTCATCATTTCCCTCTGTTGGAAAAGTGATAGCCTGACTGTGTTAACAGCTAACAGTCAATGGAAAATTAAAGTCCTTGATCAATAAAAACTTGCATTACTTACTCTCTTTAGTCAGGAATATTCTTGTCAATTTGTTTTTGTTTTTTCATTTTGTATCTCAAATTCTCCAAAATGTAAATTAATTGTTTTTGAAACCAGATGGATTAAACACGGCTTTCATTTTTCAAGGCCCGTTATGTCATGTTCCCCTGTAGGCCAATGACAAAACTGTGACCCTCCATTCCTTTGTTCTTGCTCATTCATTGTGCTTCATCCTTGTCTGTCCCAATTTTTTAAAATTCATTTTTTTTTTCAAATTTATTTTTAATTACACATTTCATGAGACTCACAATTATTATTCGCTTTTCAATCACGTATTTCATCTACTTTTATATTAAAAAATCCGATTTTTTATTCAACCTAAAAGGGCTTTCAAATATGTCTTCCAATCAATCGGTTCCCTATTATATTTGTAATTTTGGATTGTTTAAAAAAATTAGTGATTATGTTTGTCATGTCATAAAAATCGTTAATTTTCGAATAGAAAGAAACTGGCTACTTGACATTATCAGAGTCTACGTGGTTCTGGTAAAAAGGTTTAACTCTTGCACTAAATAAAGGAAAATGCTATTTGTACATCGAATTTGACATTTCGATGTATAGTTCACGATTAATAAAAAAAATTGTAAATCCCTACTTGTAAGTAGTCTGTAAACCGGAATGTCAAATCCGGTGTTCACTTAACAAAGCCCCAAAACAAATAGATATGGACACGAATGCCATTGCGTAAATATTTNTATTATATTTGTAATTTTGGATTGTTTAAAAAAATTAGTGATTATGTTTGTCATGTCATAAAAATCGTTAATTTTCGAATAGAAAGAAACTGGCTACTTGACATTATCAGAGTCTACGTGGTTCTGGTAAAAAGGTTTAACTCTTGCACTAAATAAAGGAAAATGCTATTTGTACATCGAATTTGACATTTCGATGTATAGTTCACGATTAATAAAAAAAATTGTAAATCCCTACTTGTAAGTAGTCTGTAAACCGGAATGTCAAATCCGGTGTTCACTTAACAAAGCCCCAAAACAAATAGATATGGACACGAATGCCATTGCGTAAATATTTTAGAGAAATGCTACTATTAAAAATCCCGAAGAAAAAAAAAAAAAAAAAGTGGGCCCCCCACTTTTGTGACCCCCCGTAAATATTCACTCTTTCTTTATATCCTGACACTTTTTGCACCTCTTTTTCTTTTGGCAACTGGATCCTCCAAAGATACCCAGAATCAAACCATTCCAATCCATTACTGCTTCAACAATTTAATGCATATATATCAACCTTCCTCTATACATTTCTATTAAATCTCTACATGATCATGCAATTTTTGGCGCGACGTTAATGAGCATGTGTAGTTGTCAGCGACCAATTTGCCACGCGACGATCGGAAACGCCATTGAGGATGCGTCGCCGAAAAACGGTACTGCATTCAATGTAGAATCGGAAGAACTTCTCTTCGTTCCGCCGTTGAATTTCGCGATGGTTGATTACGGAGTTTTTCGATCCGGCTTCCCCGACTCGCCTAATTTCCCGTTTTTGAAAACCCTAAGCCTTCGTTCAATCATGTAAGATTATTTCTATCATCTCTTTATTGTTTTGTTTAATTTCTGGTAAAAAAAAAAAAATTGAAATTGATGCTGTGGTGTTATTGTAGATACCTTTGCCCGGAGCCCTATCCTGAAGCAAATATGAAATTCCTCAATGCAAACGGCATTAGGCTTTTTCAGTTCGGCATAGAAGGATCCAAGGTCCCATTTTATTCCATACATAATTTTGCATGTGTGTGAAACAAGTTGATTTGCTATGACCAAGTTTTTCCCTTTGATTTATAGTTTGATTTTGATTTTTTGAATTGTGAGAATAAATAGACTAAAACGGCCCCAGTCGTGAAATTCTGTAGGTATTACTGCATCACTTTAAAAATAAGATGGTAGTTCTAGGATAATTGGAAAAAGAGGAGGAAAAACTGATTTGTCTATTGGGAGGTTGATTCAAGTGCTTTACGTTTTATTGTCATTAGGCATCTCATCTTTATCATTCTTTTACTTTCTTCATCAGTCATATAGTCACCAATGCCGTCAGATGGTTGACTGTCGTTCCTTTCCAATGAAACAATCTTAGGTTAGGTAAGTTAAATCACTATTGCTACAAATTGCTTGCTGCTTAAGGTCACCGGATCCGAACTAGATTATTGTTTTAGGTGGTTCTTTAGAATTTGTTTGCTGGTTACTTAGGCGTTATTTGTAAGATTCCAATCCACTTTGTTCCTTGGTCAACTAGTTTAGACTTCGGCAGAACTTGCACATAAAAATAGAGGGTCTGTGTTGTAGTGAATTATCTTAATCAATAATAACATTCAGATTTCATGGAGTTATATCTCAATTCTTGAAAATTTTATTATTTCTCCAAGGTTTCCAACGGTTCTTCTTAGATGCTAAATATTTCATGAACTGAAGCAAGTTTCCTCTACTGCTTCTGTACATTTAACTATAATTGATTAGTGGTTTTGAGGAAAAACAGCTATGTATATATACTACTAAATATTCTTCACTACCAGCAAAACTATGGATTCTTCCATTCCCCCATGTGAAATAGTTGTAATAAGAAAATTACATAACCACAAAGCATTTGGGTATTTTTCCTGTTCTTGTCAAGTTGGTGGAAAGTTTCGTGAATCATTGTTTGATAATCAATTCTTTTTGGTCAAATTGTGTATTTGGTCCTCAACGTTTCAAAAACGTTGCAGATCTACCCCAACCCTTAATAATGGCACTAGACATCCCCGAGGAAATAGGCATGGTTCGTCCCTGTTGATAGAATCTGTCCAATTTGGCCATTAAAGTCGAGTGAAAGGACATATTTTCCCTCCTCTTTAAATAATTAAAAATAAATAAAAACTAACAAAAGCAAAATGATAAATAACAAATAGATCCCCAAATTTTGACAAATAAAAAAAGGACTCAATCCCAAAACCATTTATCTTCTTCATATCACTTTACCCCACCACCCACCTACCAAAACACAGTCACCGACCACCACTGGTGACTCCATCTCCGTCCAACACCACTAGTGGCCATTACTATCTTTTCATAAATTTTATCACCTCAAATCCCAAAATTTTCTAACCCAAAAACCTATTTTTTCACTATGAAAATTAGAGAGTAACAAATGGGTGGAAATGGCAAGAAGGTACACAAAGAGAAAATAGCACCCACCCAAAATTTATAGACCTGTGACTCAAGCTTCTCTTTAGTGTTAAACATATCACCCGCCAAGAATTTTGTGAGTGCTGGGAAAAATGTAATGAAGACTTTGAAAGCATAACAACAGGCTCTAGGTTTTAGAGAATTGGCCTAGAAATTGAAGAAAACAATAAAAGAACTGCGGAAGTAGGATGGATCGTGGTACTTTTTGCTTTAAATTTTGCACCTTTAAGCATTTATGAGTAAAAAAAATTTCATTCTGCTTGAGCAAAAGCCTTTTTATGCACTACAAAATGTTGTGAGCTATGAATGCAATAAAATTTCAGCATCAAACAAATCCTTGGACGCTTGAGAGTTGTATACGAGTATTGTTGCTGGATTTGAAGAAGGGACCGTGAACTTGCACTTCAATTACGATGAAAACGAGGACGATAAAGAGTTAGATAATTTTGAAGTGAAATTGAGTTGATGGGTTTGTGGATCTCTGGTGAATTTTTAGTGGGGTTTATTGGTGAAAGGAAGGGCAGTGAATTGAGGGCTGCTATATATGTATGACAGGAATTCAGAAAGATGAAAAATAAAAGTAGGGTGGGGTGGGGACGGTTGTGCTATATGTAAATCACCACTTAGAGATTAATGTACATACACATGATGTGGTGGGATATAATTGGGTCAAAATTTCTTCAAAAAATTAAAAAAAAAACAGAAGAAGAAGAAACGTGGTGGCATAGATTTGGATTGGGTGGGTGGAAAGTTGGGGTGGTCGGGGAAGACAATACTTTTTATTTCTTTTCATTTTTTAGTTAATTTTTTTCTGAATTATTTTTAATTGTTTAAAGAGGAGGACAAACGTTGGGTATGTTTGGTGTCACTTTTAAAGGTTGGGGGTAGATCTGCAACCTTTTTGTAAGGTTGGGGACCAAATATGCTATTTCCCTCTTTTTTTTATTTACTCTTTTAGAGCATCTCTAAGAGACTCTTTAAACATGAGATGCTCTCTATTTTAAAGAGTCAACATTTAAAATCATGCTTCAAGAGACTCTTTAAATTAACATTTTAATTTGGAGAGCCAAACCCGTTCTTTATAATTAAATGCATTTAAAAAGTTTCAAGTTCAATGTAGAAAATCAATAAAATAATATAAAGAAAAGCTAGTTAAAATAAGAGATAAAGAAAAATAATAAATATTTATTGGGAGTAGTAAAATTAAGTGTTAAATATAAAGAACTTGTTGGAGTACTTCAAAATTTTAACTCTTTAAATTTATAGACGCTCTTCAAATGATAGAATATACTTTTTAAAAATAGAGAGCCTCTTGGAGATGCTCTTACTATAGCTTTGTGAAATACCTTTCATTTTTAAAGCTTTAGCTATTACTTAATGGCAATTATGAGATCTCTCAGTTGAGTTAACTGCTCGATTTTAGTTTTTTCATGTGTACCACTATTTGATTTTAAAGCCTGAATTATATAATGTGCAGGAACCATTTGTAAACATCCCTGAGGATTTGATTCGTGATGCATTAAAGTTGGTGCTGGGTATGGTGACACTTCAATTTCTGAATCATGGGATTAAAAGTTTTATTTCTTTCCCTTGCTTTGTTTCTATGTTTTGCTCTTGAATGTTCTTGTAGATGCACGGAATCGTCCACTCCTTATTCACTGCAAAAGGGGGAAGGTACTAATTATAATGTTATCGTTTCACTAATTTTATTCTCCAATAATAATGGGTCTGTGAACTAATATGTGTGTGTGTGATGAAGCACCGAACTGGTTGCCTTGTTGGGTGCTTAAGAAAATTGCAGAATTGGTGCCTGTCCACAATTTTTGAGGAGTATCTGAGATATGCAGCTGACAAAGCTAGAGTTGCAGACCAGAGATTCATGGAGCAGTTTGACATTTCAAGCTTGAAGCAGTTGCCATCATCATTTTCATATTCAAACAGTTAAAAGTTGGCGACTTCTCTGCCTATGCAAGACTTACGCTCCCCACTCTAATTGCTGCTCCTTCAAGAGAACAAAAAAGAAAAAAAGGAAAAGAATTTTCATCTCATATGAGAGATTATACATTGTTTATGACTTATAGCAAATAGCTTTTTGACCCCATCAATATGAATTCCTGGCCCTTCTTTTTTTTTTTTTTCGTACATTCTTCACCTCTCGACCATCTCTTCTTTTTATTTATAAATCTTGCTCGCTTATCAATTTTGTGCGTCGAGTTGTTGAAAGTGTTTACACCTCTCTTTTGTTGAACTTTCTACGTGAATGTGATTAATTTGTATCTAGAACCCTTTATATCGGGAAGCTGGAAGCACATTAGTATTTATGCCTACAAGAATGTGTCAACTGCCTTGTAAACCATATCGATTATCATGCTTTGTCTATTTAATTTTCATGACATCCAAGTTAAATCTAAAGGGGAATGTAAAGTAGGGGTGGGCAACGGGACAGGTCAGGTCGGGTCAATTTTTACCCAAACCCGACCCGACCCGAGTTTACTGGTTTTGGGACATTTTCTAAACCGAACTGCACCGTTAGTTAACAGGGACCAACCTGGCCCAAATCGGTTTGGGTCGGGTCACAGAGAAAAATGCACCATTCATAACCAAGAACTTGAACTACAAGATCTACACCTCTCTTGATCCAAACTCAAATAAATCCCAACATCTCATCCATAAG
>CAIGRH010286266.1:0-11460 GCA_903798295.1 Fraxinus nigra | reverse complement strand
AAGTATTTGTTAGTTTAGTTCATATTTTCTCAGATATAGCCTTTGTTTGACAACACTAAAATGAGTTTTTTTTTTTTTTTGGGAAAAATGAGTTTCGGAATAGTGATTTCTTGAAGAATATGTGGTTAAAAAGTAGGAAAAATTTTGGGTTTATGTAAAGAACATTTTATTGTGAGAATATGACTGAGAAAAAAAGAGTTTTGTAAAAATGGTTATCAAACAAGGGCATAACGTAACTGCATGGAAACCAAAATAAAGCATAGTCAAATTTTATTTTACATCACTGAATCACAAATAATATAAAATTTTCTTGTTGAAAACCAATAGTTTTATTAAGCTTAAATGCAATGGTCGTTGACATGCTGATGATCTATATTCTTTATCTTGATTTTATTTCTAATTGTACTCTCTTCTTCTCATTAAATGAAGGTTCAGGAGGATATGGGTATTTGCTAGAGCCACTTTGGTGGATTGGCATGGTAACTAGTAAGTCTTGCCTTTTTGTGATTCCTTAATTATACATTTCTGAGAATTATTTCATCTGATAATCTGAAGTACTACAAAATTTGGCAGTGATTGTAGGAGAATTTGCTAACTTTGTAGCCTACATTTATGCTCCTGCTGTTCTTGTGACACCTCTTGGAGCATTAAGTATAATTGTCAGGTAAATGTACATTGCAGTTTCCTTCCATTCCCTTATCTCTCCTCTTAATAAAAGAGCCAGTGTTAAAATAAGAAAAGAGGTCACCTTTCATATCTGAGTCTTGTGCACTACAACTTATCTTAAGTAATGCTAACATCCTCTTTCTTTAACTGACTCTGCTATTTTAGCTCATCTCTTATTGAAAGAGAAATTGCAGAAGTTAGGAATATTGGGATGCATTTTATGTATAGTGGATTCTACCATAATTGTGCTTCATGCACCAGGTGAACATAGTCTTAGTTCCGTGGAAGAAATCTGGGAATTAGCATTACAGCCAGGTGAACATAGCTTTATAATCCTATTTCTCTTGGGGTCATATGCATGGAAATGAAACATGTGATATTTTATCTTTTCTTGGTCAGCTTTTCTTTTGTATACAGCCTCAGCAGTGGCAGTGGTATTGGTACTAGTGTTGTATTGTGAACCACTCTATGGGCAGAAGAATATAATGGTTTATAATGGCGTTTGTTCTATAATTGGATCCTTAACGGTAAGTATGTCTTTTTCCTGTGATAATTTCATGTAAATATATTTGTGTACGAAGAAAGTCATCTCTTATTGGCAAAGGGGATAAAAAAGGCTCGTTATCAAACAGTAGACTTTGTAGTTTAGAAAGTGTTGGTCAGGTGAAAACAACAAAGATACCTCCATCTTAGGGTTAAATTGTGTCTTCATTTTTTTATTTTATTTTTTATAAAGCCCTTAAAGAGAGCAGTAGTAGAATTAAGGAGCCTCTCAGCATGAGACCTAGTTGTTGATTTGATCTCAATATCTTCTAAAGGATTTGTACACCATATTTTGCATCCTGCTGAAAGGACCACATGGTGGTTCAACTCTCTAATTATGATAAATTATATTTCTAAACTTGTTTCTGTCACTTTTAAACGTAAACGAAAAAGTTCTTTTAATCTTGCATAATATCTTCTACCTAGAAGGCCAAGGAATTTTGTAAACTGTGGTTTTATTGTTGCTTTTAAATAGCTCTAAATGAATATTCTGATTTCCTTGGTATCCTCCCGAATGCATTTATGCATACATTCCATGCATACATACGTACATATGCATGAATATATGTATATGTGTGTGTTAAAAGGCATGTATTGTCTGCTGGCAATAAAAATGGAAACACAAACGAAAAAGTTTATTGATAAAGGTGCTAATCTTGTTGCTGGTTTGGTGGATAACATGTTTAGTGTTTGTGGTAGGTCATGAGCATTAAAGCAGTAGGTATTGATATAAGGCTCACAATAGAGGGCTCAAGCCAGGTAGCCCGCTTCCAAACTTGGGTGTTTGTCATGGTTGCAGCTAGTTGTATAATCACTCAATTGAACTACTTGAACAAGGTTATTACTTTCTCTGTGTGAAATTATGTTTCATTTTTTAATCCTTAAATGAACTTGCAAGTCTTGCTTTAGACTTTTTAACATCTAGTTGCTTCACCTTTTTCTTTCTTTTCAAAGGCACTTAATGTAAAGTAAATGCATGAATCAAATACGTATATCATTGCATCCATTTGTCCAGATAATTAATTCGTAATTTTGTTGTTCCTTAATTTCCAAATTCACTCCTGATATTTGTTGAATATAACATACTTTTGATACTGCTGAAGGGTGCAGTTTTTTTCTATTAGCGTATTCTTTAGATGTGCTGATATTATGATGCCTTATTGCAATGAAAGATTTATGGCTGTTTTCTGAATTCATAGGCAAACGTGCTTATTAGCACTCAGCTTATATTGAGATACACCATCATATATGAATGGAAAGAGGTGGCATCTTTTATCCAGAACAAGTAGCAGAACTAAATAAGCAATCATCTATAAGTATTCGTAGTCTTCCAACTCAAGGCTTATGTTTTACACGTACTGACGTACACTAATGTACCGTGGAGGCATCACAAATTCCCATGCAACACTTACATGTTGCAGCACAACCAGACTCACTTGAGTTGGGTCTATATCTTGGATTCTTCACCCACATTCACACAGTTCATATAATCCTTGTATGTTGTACTGGTTGTTCCAATTCCAGTTGTAGTGACCACTGACCAAAGAAA
This sequence comes from Fraxinus nigra, assembly GCA_903798295.1. Taxonomy (NCBI): domain Eukaryota; kingdom Viridiplantae; phylum Streptophyta; class Magnoliopsida; order Lamiales; family Oleaceae; genus Fraxinus; species Fraxinus nigra. The sequence continues at coordinate 8,702 of CAIGRH010286266.1, read as the reverse complement.
CATGAAGGCAGGGCACAAGATGTCTGAACCTAAAATGCATAAATCCATTTTGGTTTACATAGTAGACATTTATGTATTGTAATGTATTTTGGATGGAGATTCAGTTAGATACATTATATGAAGACTTTCTGATTTAAATAGTTATTTTATGAAAAGTAATTAGGCTTTAGTTTATATAATTTGTAGTATTTATTAGTTTTTTCTTATTTAGCCCCTGTTTGAGCCAACTTTTTTGAAAATGAGAATGAAAAATATAACCGTTATTGGGACCCACACAAGAGATAGAAAATTTGAATTTAAATGTTGATGTGATGGATAACGGTCGTATTTTTCATTTTAGTGAGGAAAAAATATGGCTCATCCGGGGCCTAAAATTGAAAATATAATCGTTATATATATGGCTCAAACGGGGCCTTAAATTTGAATAGCTTAAACCCTATATAAAGGGAGCAGATTATGCACCATTATATTTAGGCTTGAATATTAAATACAAATATATTTGCCTCTCCTAATTTCTGCTTCTCTCCTGTCTGTTTATTTCTTCTCCTGTTTCTCTTCTTCTCTCCTGTCTGTTTATTTCTTCTCCTCTTTCTCCTCTTCTCTCTACTTTCCCCTTCTTCTACAAGTCTCATTCTTGTTTGATTTTATCCTACGTCAATTTGGTATTAGAGCTTGGTGCTCTCCTCCAACCAATTAAGGTTCAGGTTACTATACATCCGCAACCACCACCCTTGTCACAATCCGCCACCACCTCCAAAACCGACTAAAGTCCACAACACCAGCCCTTCAACACCATTAAAGAGAAGGCAACAACAACCGAAGAACCAGCCGGCAAGAAAATTTTGTTTACTGCTTTAGTTTTAGTTTAGTTTTTTCCCAAAAAATAAAAAATAAAATTATATACATATTTTAGAAAAAGTAAATAGGGTTTATTTTACAGGTTTCTAGTATTTTATTAGTTGTTTCTTCTATATGAAGGGAGCTTATGCATTGTAATTGTTAGACTTGAATATTGAATATAAACATATCTATTTCTCCTAATTTCTACTTATCTCCCTTGTGTCTATTTCTTCTCCCTTTTCTCGTATTCTCTCTCAATTCCCCTTCTTCTACATGTCTTGTTCTCTTGTGATTGCATACTATGTCAATTTTTCTCTCTTTAATCTTCTTGTAGGCTTTCACAAGCCTGTAATGTACACCATAAATAGGATTGCTGGAGAGCAATGTTTGCCATTAAGATGTATTATTAATTATGCTTTAATGCAGAATAGTGGTAGAATTTCTGAAATTTTTAAAATTCTAAATATTTGATTAACTATTCTCTTTCTAGTTCTACTCATGGTCTTATTTTCTCGTTTGGAATGTCTAAATTTCTTATTTCCAAACATATCCTTACTAAAAAACTGTGATGTGATCAACACAGTTTCTCGGCCATCAGTTTTCTGGAAAAGGTAAAAAGTTATATCAAATTTTGACCTTTTCAGTTCTCATTAATAACTTAATGTAATTTCAAATAACACGTATGGGCATTGGGATTCTAAACTTTTCAAATATTGTTTGTCCTATTAAAAGAAGTTTATGAAGATGTAGCGATGTAGAACGGAACAAGAGAGGGAAAGAGAGAGAAGAGAGGAGAAATTGGAGAGGGAAAATGTGTATTTCTGAGTCAATAATACAAATGTTGTGGAAATGAATGTTTTTGAGGTTAGGTGTGTTATGCTGCAACGAGGGGATCAATGTAGAAGTTTGGTTTTTTGCTTTTCAGAATCAAATATGCCAAGCTAGAACAAAAAACAGAGAAAGGATTATTTTCTTTTTCATTTTTTATTTTTTTAGGAAAATTGCGATATAAAGGAAACCTCAAACAAAGCTGAGCAACAGTTCCATGTGAATAATAAAAACTTGATTTTTTATTTTTTTTATTATTTAACTATGAATGATAAGCAATACGAATACAAAGTAAGAAACTAACTTTCTATTGCCAGTTGAGTGTTCTTCTTTGCCCTTTAGTTTTGTGTGTGGTTTTTGGATTGATTTTTGTTATAGGATGATTGGATTTAATGATAGCACAGTGGTTGAAGGTGGTAGTCGCATGAGGATGTGATCGTTGCTAAAATAAATTCTTGAACTTGAACACCTATAAAAATTGTTGGACTGAAGGAAAATGACTTGCTATGATATCAAATTGACGTAGAACACAATTGAACAAAAATGAGATTGAGAAATAAAGAGGAAGAAAGGAGAAAGCGAAGAAGAGTGATAGAATGTGTGGTTGAAAATGAGTAGAAGAATGAAAATGAAAATTTTAACGTCTACCAAACATGGGCTAAATAAAACCCTCATTATATTTCCTAAAATAAGTATTCAATTTGGAAAGTAAACAACTAATAGATACTAAAAAAATTAGTAAATAAAGACTTAATTACGATTTCTAAAATAAGTATCTAATTTGGAAAGTAAATTAAATTATATTTGTACTAGCATTCCCATCACTTTTTCCCTCAAATTCTTCTATATCTTCTCCCATTTTTCCTCTTTCTCTTCACTATTTCTATTCTTCTACGTCATGCAGGCTATGAGTAAAGATAATGAAAAAGAGAGATTTGAGGACCCAATGTAGGCTGTTAAGTAAAGATAATGAAAAAGAGAGATTTGAAGACCCGAGTCCTACTTGGTGCTAATGCCGAAAGATGGTTCAAGAGTGTAAGTTAGCACTGATTGATGCCTCTGTTTCTAAATTCAGTGCTCTAGATGTGGCTTATTCCTTGATATTGTGTGTTTCCTAGTTGATGCGTTAATCTTTTATTCCAACGAGTCATTGCAGCATTGTGGTGAAATCAAGTCTTGCTTGAACTTAGAACTGTTTTCTAAGACATTGAAGAAGATTTTAGTTTATACTTTGTGCGAATTGGGTACTATAACTGTCGTCCTGGCTAATAGAGTTATAATAATCCAAAGAAAATTTTGACAATTCCCAAGAGTTAGATCCATATCCATGTCTGTGTTTGACACTTGTACCCAAGTTCAAGCAGCATAGTTTTTGCCTCTAATTCTTGGTGCAGTAAGATCATACTTACGTTGTGTTCTTTTGGTTGTTTCAACGTTCTGATTTGAATTTGAATTTAATTGAATCATCATTGCTTTTATTTCCAGGCTTTGGACACATTTAACACTGCTGTAGTTTCTCCTATCTATTATGCAATGTTCACATCGCTTACAATTTTTGCCAGTGCCATAATGTTCAAGGTATCTAAGAATGTTTGTCTTGCAATAATATTAGTGTTGCTATTTTTGTTAAACTCTAAAACTGTACTCCACTACTCTAGGATTGGGCTGGTCAGAGCATTGTGTCGGTTCTCTGTGGATTTATTACTGTACTTTCAGGTACAATGGTTTTGCACAGTACAAGAGATCCAGAAAAGACAGCAGCTGCAGGTATGTGTCTCTACTTGTGCATGAATATTCATTGAAACATCTACTTTCTTTGTTTGTGGCTAACTTTGTTTTCAGTCATTATTGGAACTTCTACTTTTCGATGATTGTTGCATCTAGCTTATAGAAAATGATGTAATTTTTATGAAGTTAGCACTGAGAACTTTATGTTTCAAGTTGTCCGCTCGATTTTATTTATTTTCAGTTTATGGTAGAATTATTGGTAAATACCTTTTCTTTGCTCTGCACCAAACAAAGCAAGCTTGAAGCATTCCCTAGATATCTGTGTTTTGCCTTTTATGAGACAGTTATTACTCATTCTCAATTTAAGAACCTTATTGCCGATTCAATTGAAATTATTGAATTGAATAAAGAGATATAGTCGGTGGGTTTTTTTTTTTTTTTTTAATATCCTACTAGGATAGGAATATGTATTCTAGAACCAGGATGAATGACCGTTGTCAATTCTCAGGTGAGAGTTATGTTTACTCGTAATTGAGAACTTCACCCAACTGAGATGTGGAGAAATCATGTCATCTCAAGAGTGTGTTTGGTTAATCCTGCAAAAAAGTATTACTTTTTTACAAGCAAAAAGACTTGCTTGTACAAGAGTGAGTTTTTGATCTAAAGTTTTGCTTTCATTTTGACAAAATAAAAAAAATAAAATAAAANTAGGAATATGTATTCTAGAACCAGGATGAATGACCGTTGTCAATTCTCAGGTGAGAGTTATGTTTACTCGTAATTGAGAACTTCACCCAACTGAGATGTGGAGAAATCATGTCATCTCAAGAGTGTGTTTGGTTAATCCTGCAAAAAAGTATTACTTTTTTACAAGCAAAAAGACTTGCTTGTACAAGAGTGAGTTTTTGATCTAAAGTTTTGCTTTCATTTTGACAAAATAAAAAAAATAAAATAAAAAATAAAAAATTAACTTTGAAGAGTAGACATGCTTGGCTAAGCTTAAAAGTTACTTTTTTAGGCTTAGCCGAACATGCTTTTATTCACTTGAAAAAACAGATCCTCTGAATTTTTTATTTAGGATATTACATATTTCCGTTTTGTTTATTGATATGGTGGCATAAATATAGGAGTTCAATATCCTTGTGCACTACCCTTTCTCATTGTTGTTGTTTGTTACTGATATCATTATGTTTTGTAGGTCAAAGTCGACTACCATAATTCTATTGATATTTTGCAGATTATTCAGCACTACATCAAATATCATGGCGGGTCCATGCAAATGGTGAAATATGGAAACAAAAAGACAACGATGAATTGCACCCTGAAGTTGTGGCAATTATTCGGCAAGAACATTTCAAGTAAGGTAACAGAACTTGGACGATCTTGTCACTCAAAGCTATCTTCTAAATGTTGTCTTCCAAGATTCTTGATCATGAACTTCGGGTTGATCTGCAATTATTCGGCAAGAACATTTACAAAAAGATGAAATGAAGAATTTCCCATTTTGTATTTGACATTGAAGATTATGCTTTCTTTGTTATTGTCCAAAGTATTATCTTATGCCATGTTTGCTTCAATATGTTTGTATAGTTTCAATTTTGCCATGGTCATGAAGTCAAGTGAAAAGCTAAAATCTTGTAATGTACAATCTGTTCTAGTCGAAGCCAAGTTATGTGTACATGGCTACTTCCATTTTGTACAATAACAGCACACTGTATACTTAAGATTAATTTGTAATCACATAATAAATATAAATATATGATTGTGCACGTGTCACTGGCACACACTTGGCTATCCATCGTTTACCATGGGCATGATAACTAGTAAACTAGATGTGCGTCCTTTCCATTCCTGTCACACATTTGGGTCCCACTATTCCTTGTTTTGCTTCACAATCAAAAGTTATGAACATTCTCCAATCCAAAGTTCTTGAGCGAAACCAAGCTTGAAACGTGAAGCATTGCCTCTATACTATTAGACCATCGTGGTTGTTCGAGGTCGACTTCTTGCCTGAGATTACCCTTATTGCAACAGTACAGCATAAAGAAGTCCCCCCATAGCACCATAATCACACCATCTTTGAAAACTTTGAATGGATAGACTACTTCAAGTGTTGGCCCTATTAGCTCTGTCATTTTAGTGATGACAAATTGTCGAGTCCACGACTTCTCCACTCCATATTCCTTCATAACCCAGATGTTGATTTCCCGATACGAAGTATTATCGCATAAACACAGACGATCTTGTAAAACTCCGAGACTCCCCAGAAGACCTTGCGTGCCTGGAAATGGAGCCGGAAATGGTTGAAACACTTCATTTTCAAGATCAAAACATGAAATCAATTCATGAGTACCATCTAAATCCTGTATCAGCCAATGAATATTTCCATTGACAAATAACCCAATGGAACGAAAACGATGACCATATGCAAAATTCGACATATTTTCATTAATGCTTCTCCACGATCTGGTTCCGAGGGTGTAAACATGACATTCCGACCTCGGAATTCTTACGCATGTTTGCCTGATCGGGTCGATAACCTGGTCGTGAAAAACTCGAACCACTTTGTATTCACCAGCTACTCTGCTTACCCCGAACCCGTACGTGACTATGCTAGGATACCGAACGACTCCCTCGGGAGCCGGGAGCCTAACATATTCCCGTGTTATTGGATTACAGACGTAAACACTTTCGTGTTCGTAATTCGTATCCCTCAGGCATATCAAGCCATTAACAGAGCCATCAAGAACTATATTTGCATCAGAGAATTCACTCAACCTCTTGAGATCAAACTTCACAAGAGAATCATCATCAAGATCATGATGATCAATCTCATCTTCAAATTCCACTACCTTCATGATATTCTTGAACATATCAGATTGATTGACGACGAGGCCTGGACGAGCCTTGGCAAAATGTAAGGCTACAAATTTACTGTCGGAAAATATCTTGATCCAGGTTTTGCACACGCATTTGCATCGGAATACGGCTCGGGCAGGGAGCCTCGACAGAATTTCAACCAAAATATCTGATGGTAGGTTCATTAAGAACCCTTTTTGCTGTTTTACGTGTTTGCATTCTATTGAATTCTCCATAGCTGTAGTGGGATAGCTTTAGAGAGGGGATATATCTTCATCTACAGGTAAGGATGAATTTATATAGGAGAGTGGTTACTTTATAATGACGCTATTTCAAGATTCCCATGTTAGTTTCTTGTTAGGCGTTTCGTCTGTTAAATGACAGGTGGAGACTGAACAACATGTTGCTTGTATATATGTGTGTGTGGGTAGTGTTAAAAGGTTTCATAGGTAGCCAAAATATTTAAAAATGAAAAATATTTCTTCTACGTAACTATTTAAATAATGTTTTATATGGGGGGTTGATTTGTCGAAATCTAAGTGGAGAAGAGGGTTAATTTTACTGATGGTTAGTGACGAATTTAGGAATCTAAGTGAGCATGTAAAAATTTCAACGAGTCAACATGAGCAGTCGTAGGGGCTTTTCGGGTGCTGACTTTGCCCCTGTTGATGGTCGCTGAACTTTAGCCCATGTTTGATAACCATTAAAAATAGTTTTTTAATTAGTTTTGAATAATGATTTTTTTTAAGAATGTGCAGTTAAAAAATAGAAAGAATTTGTGTTTACGTGCAAAATATTTTATTGGAAGGATGTCTACTTGAAAATAAGTTTAAGAAAAAAGAGTTTTGTTTTAATGATTGTCAAACGTGGGCTTAATTTGTTTCGGACATATCACTAGTTTTGACAAAAGGTATCATTTAGGTTAGTAGTTCAGTTTGATGTTTATTCTTTAACTGAAAATCTTACGTCTTTTTGAGTTAACTCATCAAATCATTATGATTTTTAGTTAAATCCTATGACTTTGTGCACGTACGTATAGAGTGTTAGAGTTATAAAATGGATCCAAAGTTGAGCCAGTGGTTTGAATGTAATATTTTGTAAAGTTGAGTGGTGAATATGAGACAAAATTAAAGTTTAGTGGCCAAGGTAAAAAAAAAAAAATCAATATGACTGCAAAATTAAATTGTCAGTGTAGAAGAGAATAGACAAACGGCAATTTGATTTTTTTTTTTTTTGTCTGCAAGGATAAACAAATTCATTAAAATCAAATTTCTCGTTTAAACTCTGTTTTTATATATTTGTTGATGACTGAGAAATGATGTGATAAATTTAGATCAACTTTATACAATTTTTGGGAATTTGCGTGTAACTATCCTTATAAATGAATTTCAATTGATTGTCGAGGTCAGTAAATTTGGTTATCATTTTGCCTATATTTTCGATGTTGCTTATGTAGATAAGAATTAACTATCACCTAAACTACCATTACTTTCCTTTGATTGGCGGATTCTAGAGGCTATGACGTCAGAGGACACACTCATTTTAATATAATTGGTCACGTAAGCGATGATAGTGTCAGCAATGAAACACCTTCATGATGATTGTTTTAAATGACAACGAGGTCGATCGAGCTGGGTTAGAGAGCTTGCAATCCAACCTCAGATTATATTATTGCGTCGAGTTTGGTCACCAAAAATCTTAAATCTTCTTATAAATAGCAATGATGATAAATATAGTTTGATAATCTATTATTAATCGTTTATTAGAAAAAAAAAAAGTAATCCTTTATCAGGAAAAAGTAATAGATTAATAAAAAGCAAACTCGTGTCCCTTCATGAGACTTGGTGCACAAAGGAACTTGTGCTGATGCTTTTGAGTCATTTAATCTTTTATCTTATTCCTATAAAACTTGGACTTTCAAAGCTGCTTTATTGGTGGGTCCCAGCCATTTTTACCCACTAAAAAAGTAGGGAGTGAGTATCATAAAGTTGCTTAAACAGACATGCCGACAGGCTTCTGTCGACACCTCGTACTGGAATTGAGCACCAATAATATTATAATGCGGGGAATTTTCATAAATATCATCCAATTTAAAAATCTAAAAAAAAATTATCATTTTCATTTTATTTAAGTAAAAATGTCACTTTTTTACTTCAAAATATCCAAATTACCCGTAATAGCACCTTTTGAAGAGTATCTAATGTTTGATGGATTTGATTGAATGCAATTAATATGATGATGGGATGATTTACTTTAAATATTATAAAAATTATTTTTATGTATATTATAATTGAATAAATTGAGTTTTCTTTAAAAGAAAAAAGATTAAAGAATTTGAAATATTAACACTACACATTCTTCTTCCTAATCCACAAACCCTAACATTTTCTCAATCTTCTTCATTTTTTGATCAAGAACACATCACTATTGAATTCATAATCCATTTT
>CAIGRH010286261.1:0-11397 GCA_903798295.1 Fraxinus nigra | reverse complement strand
TTAATACTTCATTAAGATGTTTAATTAGAATTTAAGGGTATTAATCAAAACCCCCAAAAAAAAAAAACGTACTGAACCTAATTTTCCCTTTTTTTATTGGATTTGGATACTACTTTAAAGTTTGAAAACCATTTAAAAATCTCCATTATTTTTAACCTATACAAGGAATGTATAAATAAGTTTGGAATTATGGAGGATTTTTTTTTTTGGATTTATTCATTTCATCACCATGTCCTTATTTTTAGTTTATCGTCAAATAACTTTACATTTGTATATAGTATTCATGACGTCAACCTATGTAAAAAAATGACTTTTTAACGTTCTAAGTCATTCTCTCGTCTCCATCCAATACTGTGTTTATTTATATTTTTCCATTTTAGGTATAATTTTTTAATTCATCGAGTTGGGTTGAATTGAGTTTTAATTTCTAACTTGAGACCCAAACCAACCCGATCTCAATCAAATTCAATTGAACTTAAAACGACGGATTTGGGTTGAGCTCGTCAGTTTTTGTCCAAACCTACTTTCCGTTGGTTGAAATTGAAAACCACCCAAGTTGTGAAATGTCCTTTTAAAACAAAGCTTAAAGACAAAACGATCCAACTAGACAAAGCCAACATATTTTCCCAGCTACGCCAATTTGGCATTGATGAGGGGCAGTCTAGAGATTTGACTTGCACACCTAGAAATAGGAATTGCCCACTTTTAGGCTGTGCAGGTGGGATGGTTTTGGACAAGAAAAATGCTAATTGTACACGAAGTTGACATTCCACTTAACGGTTAATAAAATAATTGTGAGCCCCCCTCTTGTGAGGGGGGCGTGTACATGGGATGTCAACCCCCGTGTACGTGTGGCAAATCTATTTGGACATTAACAAGAAAGGGAGTTCTGATTTCTACTCCAAATCTAAAGAGCTAATTCACGCGTTCTTCTTTTTGGAAAACAAAAGTATAGGTACAATATACATACATAATTTTCTCTCAAATCTCAATGTATCTATGCTTGAGATTCTTTCACCTTTTTCTTGTTTCACTTTCTTGATTTCCTTGAACAGATATCTGATATTCATCGATGGATAGATTTGGCAACCCAATTTATTGAGAAATTCTTCTATCCGGCAGAGTAGCTTAAAAGTAAAAAAGGAAAAAGTCAAAATAGACTTATTTTTAAGTGTCATGCTGTGAACATAGATTAATACATAATAGTCGACATAATGTGAGAGGAGTGGCATGGACCCCACTCCACTCACGTTATGTCAATCCATGTGTATGAATCTATGTACATGTAGATTAATCCTATTTTTAAACTTCTCTAAGACTGATTCAAGAGTGAGTGAGAGAGAGTATAAAAGGTAAAACCAAACACGCTCCAAAAATAAGTGAAATTATAGTTGAAAAACAAACCCTTAGGGTTCTTCGAAAGAGCAATTCGCCGCCGGGTTGATCTCTCGTGTATATATATATAACACATATAAGCTCCTCTCTCGTCACTCTCCTTTATAAACTGAGACATCGCCCAACTGCTCGGCTCTACATCTTATATTTTCTAATCAGAACACACCCCCTTCGCTATTTTCTTGAAATTCAATGTGATTAAAGAAGGCCCTTTTGCCAAGAAATAAATTTTCGTTGCCTATAGTTCTTTTAATTTATACTGAAAGGAAGTAAAGTTTTAGGGTTTAATCACGGCGTTTTGTTGGTTTTATTATAACAAAATGGAATTTCTTGAAGCTTGGTTGTCAAAGAATGGATTTTTATGTGCTCAATGCTTTGATTTTCAGGTTGTACACACGGGTTTTTTTAGGTTTTAGTGTTTAGAATAAAAGAAGTATTCTTAAGAGCTTTCTAAGGCTTATAGGGTTTGTGAGTTTTGGTGGGATTAGTTTAAAATTTTCTTTGAGGAAGGAGGATTTTGGTATAGTGGAAGAAATGCTACCTGAATTTGAGAGGAGACCAATGCTAAACAATGAGAATTCCTTTGGAGATGAGTTGGAGAAGGAGATTGGTTTCTTGCTTCTTGAACAGCGGCACCAAGATGCTGATGAACGTGAAAAGGAACTGAATATGTATAGGAGTGGATCGGCTCCCCCTACCGTCGAGGGTTCCTTGAAGGCAATCGGTGGTTTGTATAAACACGGCGATGTTAGTGGTGGCAGCAGTGGTGGAATATCCTTCCCTGAAATTGCTAGGAATAAGAGCGGTAATGGGTTCATGACAGATGAGGAACTTAGGTCTGATCCGGCATATTCATCTTACTATTACTCAAATGCCAATATGAACCCAAGGCTGCCGCCACCTCTGTTATCCAAGGAGGATTGGCGGTCTGCTCAGAGGTTACAGGGAGGGGGTTCTGCAATTGGGGATAGAAGGAAGGTTAATAGGAGTGATAGTAGTGGCGGTGGTGGCGGGAGATTGATGTTTACAATGCCACCGGGGTTCAATTCTAAGAAGTCAGAGAGTGAGAATGAGATGGATAAAGCTAAGGGCACTGTGGAGTGGGGTGGTGATGGGCTGATTGGTTTGCCTGGATTAGGACTAGGTGGCAAACAGAAGAGCCTGGCTGAAATATTTCAGGTGAATACTTGCATAAATTTGTGTCTATTATATAGGTTTTGTTAAACTATTTACACGAGTTTTTCTACCTTTTTTGAGACTGTAACACTGTGTTGATTCTTAAGACCATTTACCTTTTCTACATTACAGTTCCAGGTTATCTAATTTTTTGTACAGTGTTATGTGATGATCTTTGGCGTTGTTTGCCATTTTTTATATGAATATTGAGGTCCATGTACATATTGAGAGATTATCTGTTTCATGCATGTACTTGAAGATTATTGTTAAATTTGATGTTACCTTTTTCTGTGCATGTGTTACAGTTAAGCATGACAATGTTACTTGTCTATCAAGTTTTAGTTTTTGTCCATGGATTGGATAATTTGTTGTGAGTGAACTTCATGGACTGCTTTTCATGCATCGACTCAATTTCTCTAATAGTTCCTTTGGTTATGAATTTATGCTTTATTTTAATAATTTTGACGTAGTTTTTCATTGTATTATATGAGGTGTTAAATTTAGGCGAGTCCCCTGCTGTGTGGGTTCAGAGTTATGCCGTACTCTTTGCCACACAAGTTACTGTTGTAGGGTAGTAAAGATGTCTTCTCTTTGTGGCTAAGTAAAGCTCTGAATCTTGCAATTTTTTACTTTGCTATTGACTTATATCTTACCTATGGGCTTAAGCATGATTATTCTATTGGCATGTCCAGTCATATCTGACTGGAATCCACTTTGAACTGATTTCTCAGCCAGTTTCTGAGATACTGTACTTTTCTTTGCGAATCTGATCATTTTCATCTTCCCAGTTAGGTGCTGGTTCATAGTTTATCTGGTTTTTCTGTTGAAAATGGTCTTGATATGTTAATTATTTTTCTCTAAAGAAATTTCTTAGATTTGCATACACTCATCTTATTTTCACCCACTTTCAATTTCTAAGTGACAGGAACATTTTCATTAGTCTTAATTTTGGCAATGCTTGTTGACAAGATGTGACAAGATGAATGCTAGTTGAACATGAAATTATAAAAAAAATTATGTGTCCATTGGGGATCTATTGCGAGTGATGAAATAAGAAGAGAAGACAGGACAATTTTGGTATCTAATGATTAATGCCATTTCATAACGGTCATACTGGGGTTTACTTCAACCTTCATTTCACACTGAAAGGTGAAACTTCTTTTAATTTCAACCATTAGTCTTTTTGATAGCTCATTGCACATCGATTACTTGAAAATACTTCTTCAATGGGAAGAGCTCTACTTAAAATGCCTGGCTTCTAGTTGTGTCCTCCACCCTTTTGCACTTTCTGCTATTATGCCTCTAGGAGACTTATAATTTTTTTTTTCTTTTCAAAATTTCTACTTGGGTTAACTACAAATTAATTGCAAAATCTATCTAGTAGTTCAGTTAATTGGTTGGAGTCTCTGTAGTTAAAACATGGTCCTGATTACAATTTTTGAATTATAGTTCTCAGTCTGCCTTCTTCCTATATCAAAGAGATACATTCATAATGGGTTTTCTGTTTTTTCATTTATTTTTCGTGTTATTATAATGAAAAGCTAGCAATTTTTTTGCATTAATAGACACACTAGCAAAGAATATTGTGGAGCTGTTTCTTGAAAATATTATTGCTTTAGCATTCTGTTATTGGTTGTGTTCTATAATATAATGTGCATTTTTTATAATCAATCTACTTCCTTTTTTACTTATGATAAACGTGTCATGTTATTACCCTTGGGTACTTCTTTGTGATCTATTTCCGACCCCATCAACCCAAATCTAAGCTTTAACTTTGAAACTTACGTTCTTGAGACAATTTGATGTAATCTACCTAAGACTTGCATGCAATACATCATATGATCTTTTTGGGAACTCAGTTAATGATTCAGCAGTTTTGTCTTCTGGCCTCTCATATATCGGGAAAGAAACTCAAGGAGTCATTTATGTGCTTTTCATTTTTAGTTATCATGTTCTTTTTGTGATCTAAATTATCTCTTCAGTAGACTCCTAGTGAGTTTAAAAAAGATAAGTTAGTACCCATTACATTATTTCTCGGCTTTAATATAATTTTGTGTACGACGTTTTGCTTTTCCTTCAAATCGTGTCATAGTCTTGGAAAGTCTCAATTTTGGTATTTTGTTTTAACCTCCCTCTTCCCCAAAGATGAATGCATCATTTCTTTCATGGCATTCTTTGTGCATCTCAGTTCTTGATATCTGTGCAGGATGACTTGAACCGTGCAACTCCTGTATCTGGACACCTTTCACGCCCTGCAAGCTGTAATGCTTTTGATGAGAATGCGGATACCATAGCTTCAGCAGAATATGAGCTGGCTCATATCCGTCAAGATTTGACAGCTTCAGACCCGTTGCGCTCTACTTCGATTATTCAGAGCTCATCTGCTGTTCAACATGTCGGACCACCTACATCATATTCATATGCTGCTGCTTTGGGTGCTTCCTTGTCTAGAAGCTCCACTCCTGATCCACAGCACATTGCAAGGGCTCCTAGCCCTTGCCTTACATCTATTGGAGGAGGTAGGGCAGGCATTTCAGAAAAGAGAAGCATTAACAGTCCCAATTCGTATGATGTCATATCTTCCCAAACAAATGGGTCTGTAGATCTGGTAGCTGCTTTGTCAGACATGAACCTTTCAAATGGTGTGCTAGATGAGGACAATTATTTTCCTTCTAGGATTGAGCAAGATTTTGATGACCATAAAAATTATCCCTTCAGTCGTCCGGGTGGGCAGAATAACATGAAGCAGCATTCATTTACAAAGAAATCTGAAATTGGGCAGTTCAATATGGCTTCTGTACCTCAGTTAACGAAAATGATGCCTTCTGACCCTGGATTGAGTGATGGTGGTGAGTTGGATATCCGCAACTCCTCCCTCCGAGCTGAGCTATACAGATCTGGTATTTCTTCTAATAATTTGTACCTGAAAGGGTCTACTACTTCAGCTGTTAATGGTGGGGGCAGCCTAGCCCCTCAATATCAGCATTTGGATAGTCCAAATTTCTCATATTCAAGTTATGGTTTGAGTGGCTATCCCATGAGTCCAATAGCAAGCCAACTTGGCAACTCTAATCTGCCACCTCTATTTGAGAATGCTGCTGCTGCATCTGCTATGGCTGTACCTGGGATGCACTCAAGGATGATGGGGGGACCAAATTTAGGTACCGTTGTCTCTGAAGAGAACATCGGCGGAATGGGAAATCAGATTGCTGGTAGTGTGCTGCAGACACCTTTTGTTGATACAGTGTATCTTCAATACTTGAGGACAGCTGAGTATGCTGCAGCTCTTAGTGACCCTGCTGCAGATAGAAGCTACATGGGTAATTCATACATGGACTTGCTTCAGAAAGCTTATCTTGGCACCCTATTATCCCCACAGAAATCTCAATATGGTGTTCCATTGGTTGGAAAGACCAGTGGTTCTAGTCCTTATGGTTACTATGGCAATCCTGCATTTGGCATTGGGTTGTCGTATCCGGGAAGTCCCCCTGTTATTCCAAACTCTCCTGTAGGACCTGGTAGTCCTATGCGGCATGGAGATTTCAACATGAGACTCACTGGTGGGGTGAGAAATGTAGCTGGGGGTATGATGGGATCCTTGCACTCAGACAACTTGGAGAATAGATTTGCTTCCTCTTTGCTGGAGGAGTTTAAGAGCAACAAAACCAAATGTTTTGAACTTTCAGAGATTTCGGGTCATGTTGTTGAATTTAGGTACATATTTCTCAAGAATGGTCTTTTCACTTGCGATTGCTGAAACCTTATATTTTGTGACCTTTACATCTGTTATCAGTGCTGATCAGTATGGAAGCCGGTTCATACAGCAAAAACTTGAAACGGCCACAGCAGAGGAGAAGGAAATGGTTTTCCAGGAAATTTTTCCTCAAGCTCTTACTCTGATGACTGATGTGTTCGGTAATTATGTAATCCAGAAGGTACCTACATTTCTTCCCTTTTAGTAGATATTCACAATCGTCTACATTTATACGCACAAATGAGCCCTTAGCTTTCAGACTCCATTTTTTTTTGTAGTACTAATTTTGTTTCTTTCCAGTTTTTTGAACATGGAATGGCAGCCCAGAGGAGAGAATTATGTAGCAAGCTTTTTGGGCATGTACTTACACTTAGCCTTCAAATGTATGGTTGTCGGGTGATACAGAAGGTAACATCAGATTTAAGTCGTATGCATCTTCGTTTTTGCTGTACTAGATCATGCTTCCTCCTCGTGGCGTGTTATTTCTCCAAGGGATCGTTATTTCTCCAAGGGATCTAATTAATATTCTCGTAGATCCTTTTGCTATTTGAATCGTATACTTTATTATAATAAACTACTATAGTTAACTGAAGTTGTGATTTTATAAATATCTAATTCATAAATTCTTTGAAAACTTAGGCTGTTGAAGTTGTTGATGTGGATCAGAAGATCAAAATGGTGGAAGAGCTTGATGGACATGTCATGCGTTGTGTGCGTGATCAAAATGGTAACCATGTCATCCAGAAATGCATCGAATGTATTCCAGAGGAGCATATCCAGTTTATTGTCTCGACATTTATTGAACAAGTCGTGACTCTATCCACTCATCCATATGGGTGTCGTGTGATACAGGTTACATAACATCCTAATATGCTCTTAACTTTTTGACATTTTTGACTTTGATCTTTTTTATTTGATAATAATGTTTTACTTCCCACAGAGAGTATTGGAGCACTGTCAGGATGTAAAAACCCAGTGTAAAGTGATGGAAGAGATTCTAGTGTCTGTAAACATGTTGGCACAGGATCAGTATGGCAATTATGTCATTCAGGTTTGCTATGTATTTTGAAGTTATTTAGTTTATCCTCAGTCCTCTCACATATTGTCAGCATGTTGGCATTTTGCATGCTATTGCGGAGTTTTGTGGAAATATTTGAAGTTGAATATGCTATATCAAAAGTTTTGTAAAGGTTAAAGTTGTATGGATTTTTCATGCTCGTTACATTTGCAACATAGAGTTTGCTCACGTCTTCTTCAGTGCTTTATTCTTATTTTTTTGGCTTATTGCATGAACTCTCGAGCTTGTTCCGTGAAGAAAGCAGTTATCCTACAGTTGTTTATAATCATTTTTCTTCTCTTATAATATTTATCGGAACTGGCATACTCAACATTTTCTTAGTCTTCGTCTTGCCATTATCTGCTAGAAGGTTGATGCAAAATTGTGACACCTGTCTCCACCCTTGTCCCCTCCTCCAAAAGTGAAGGAAGGTTAAAACAGAATAACATACACAGGATATGATTCAAACAAAGAATAAATAAGTCATCAATATTGTCGCATTGCTTCAAATGACATTTACTCCAAGATTCTTTACATGCTCGTTCAATTAACTATTCATTTTCATCTGTTCATTTAATTATATTTTTTTTATAATTTTTATGCATATAACTATTAAGAGTTCTATTTTTTTTTTGAATTTTTTTTTTCAAAATTTTCATTTCTTTGTTTTTTAGAATTTGTCAATTTATTTATTTTTTATTTTTTAGAATTTATATTTTTGTTTTTTAGAATTTTATCTAAATAAAATTTTATTTAAATGCCTGTTTTCCATTTTTTAAGTGTTTTTAGCATTTTCACTAAAGAAACTCAAAAAATAAAAAATGAGTTTTATGTTATAAGTTTAACATTGTTTTCGAAAACATTTTTCCAAAAATACCATACCATATGAGTTTTGGGTGTGTTGTAAAACTGAAAATGGCAAACCAAACACACTCTAATTGATCTATCATGGTTTGACATTAGAGGTTAATATGAAATTAAATAGGTTCTTGTTTAGTCCAGGTAAAGCTTTCAATAAGTGTTGTTCATTTTCTTGTTATATAGCACGTGCTGGAGCATGGAAAGCCACACGAGAGATCTACTATAATCCAGGAATTGGCTGGGAAGATAGTTCAAATGAGCCAGCAAAAGTTTGCTTCAAATGTTGTCGAGAAGTGTTTAACTTTTTGTGATCCCCATGAGCGGCAACTCCTGGTGAATGAGATGCTTGGATCAACTGATGAAAATGAGCCTCTTCAGGTTTGATATTTGGCTATTTTAATTATAATTGTTTCATAAAACAATATATTTTCTCATGAAGGTAGAAACTTAACCCGTGCTCTTGGTGAAGGAGTTACAGCAATAAGCCCTTGTTTGAGCCTCATTTTTTTTTTTTTTTTGCAAAATGCATTCTAGAATAGTGTTTTGTTGGAGAATATGTGGTTAAAAAGTAAGAATAAATGTTCGATTTACGTGTAAAAGTTTACAGGGAAATGTGGGATTGAAAATGAATTTTTTAAAAAATGGAGGCCAAACATAGGCTAAATAAGACTTTTAATGCCCTGACCTTTTTCTTGTTGGAAGCACTGACATTCTGTATTGGTAATACTGAACTGCCACTGCATATAGTGATCTCTTCCCTTCATGACATCCTGGTGTGTTGTGGCTTTGAATTTCCACATTTGCTTCTGAGTTAGCTAGGTGGCGCATCTTTAAACTTCCATCAATTTTTTGCCCTCAATTTATACTGAATTTTCAGTATGGTATATAATTTTTTACGTGGAATTGTTTAACTGGTTCTTGTTGAGGCTTGCATCTCAGTTTACAATTAAGCCATTCTAAAACATTGGTCCCATTGATTTATGGTCTTCCCATATTTCAATCATAGAAATATGGGAAGATCTGAGGGTTATTTTGTATTTTTCATCTTTTCGCCACTCTAGGGTTTATCAAATTATTAAATTTCTTGAAAACTTATAATTTTTTTTCTATGCAATAACACTTACATTTTCGAATTATAATTTTTATGCTCCAGGCTATGATGAAAGATCAATTTGCGAATTACGTTGTACAAAAAGTACTTGAAACTTGTAGTGATCAAGAGCGTGAACTGATACTGTCTAGAATAAAAGTTCATTTGAATGCATTAAAGAAATACACTTATGGGAAGCACATCGTAGCTCGTGTAGAGAAACTTGTTGCTGCTGGGGGTATGATATTCTTACCTTTACTTTATACACGTGCATCCATTTTGATTGCCTTTCAAGATTACGGGAAGAAAGCTAGTGTCATACGAGCTCGTTTTTTCTTTTCTTTTGCCCATTACCTTGAGCTGTTTTTAGAATTCCCTCTCCCCCCTCTCCCCATCAAAAGGAATTCTTATGTTTGAGCTTCCAAGGAAATTCTCATTCTAAGAGTACTTGGTAAGGATGTTTGGCTAAGGTTCCAATGTTTACTTATAAGAAACAAGTAGTCTTAAACTAAACTAAAGGATGTTTTTAACTGGTTATATCTTGGAAATAAGCAAGTTACTTATTTTGATGGTAAGGTAACGTTCAGAGTCAGCAAACTTTTTTACTTGAAAGTAAGATATCAAAAAATGTCTGAAAAAAAAAGGTTACATGAAAGTAAATTTTACTTTTGAAGTTTAGCCAATTGCACTGTGAATCTCTCCTCACTTGTGAAAGGATGAATCATGCTGGTTTATGGCCTAAAAGTATCTTTACCATGAATGACAATTGCTGTGTGTTGATGTAGAAAAGATATCAAAGGTTTGAATATAACTTCATTTAATCACCATTTGTTGTACTTGTAGCCATGTTTAGTAGGCGTATTGGACGGGACTTAACAGTAATAATGAACAAGATTTTATCTTCGCCATCTTAAATACTCCCACTTCCATTCAATCCTCCCTGTCAAACAATGCACAAGTGCACTATGAATCTTCAATGTACAGATTGCTCAATAAATTTATTATTTCAATCTTTTGCAGAGAGGAGAATTGCTCAATCCCTTCTCTCCATTTAGATGCCGTAGGAAATAAAGTTGTACAGCTAACCGAGGCTAGTTTGAGCTACCTCGCTTCCTTCTACTTCTGCCAGGCATTATGCTCTGGCTAATACCCTATCTAAGAGGAATGCATTAGAGGATTTGCAAATAAATTTGTTGCCTGTTCTAAAAACTGCTCATTGTATAGTTTTAAGTTTATACATAGATTCTAGTAAGCTGAGGCTCGGAGGTTAAATGTTCCTGATGCCTGTTCAGTTTTAAGATGACAATACAATTTCGAGGGGTGTATAAATGGCGAAAGATGAGGTAGTTTACGTTGTGACATGACTACAAATTATGGTGTGGTGAGTAGGTTTTATCGGCGAGGCCAGGATATATGGTGTATTTTGTATCTACAAGTCTTCTTGTATGGCCGAGGATACTTTGGGTTCTTTATAAATTATCCTTTCTTGTTCATGATTTCATTTTCTAGTTTAAGCAAGTGTGGAATTGGGGACCATATCAAGGTCCAACACTAATCCAGTTTTCAATGTGAGTAGCAACTGGAATTCAAATCACTTTTCTAAGCAAAAAGGACTGTTAAATAAAACTTAATGGGTATTGAATGGAAACTTGCATAATTCTTGAAATAGAGTGACTTGTAAACAATGATGCCTTTTGGTGGCTCGTTAAATGGTGGTTAAATAAACTGAGGAATATGATTAGAAACATGGTACGTTAGAACCATTGTCCATTATTGAAACATGGTATGAGAGTTTTAGAAATTTCCCATGAAGGACTGCAGTCGTGTTCAAGGTGCCAAAATCAGCAAGGTAATTAAAATTTTCAAGATGGAAGCTCGAGAAAAGAGTAATTGTTGAGTACTTAGTTGCTTCATCTCTTCGAGAAAATCTAACAATAAAGCAAATGGAGTGACGGCTGACGCCAAATTTATGGAGAAACAAGGTGAGTTTTTTAGTTGTAGAAGCTGAAGGGAGAATAATAAAATGTATGAATGATCTTCCGTATGGAGATGATTCGTACAATC